>BSBK01005725.1:0-192500 GCA_027943335.1 Chamaecyparis obtusa
TATATATCTATATATTATATATATATATATATATATATATATATATATATATATATGTATATATATATATATATATATGTATATATATGTATGTATATATATATATATGTATATATGTGTGTATATATATATATGTTTGTGTGTGTGTGTATATATATATATGTATGTGTGTGTGTGTGTGTGTGTGTGTGTGTGTGTGTGTGTATTGTTCTTCATTTTGATCAAGACCAAGGGATCAATTGGATATGATAGTGACAGGATAACATAATCATGATAAAGGATGATAGAGATTATGAATGAATGGTTTGAGATTAGAGAAATAATTCTTTAGGAATAATGATGGAAAAATATGGATAAGTAAGATCATGATGAGGGTAGCATGGATGAAAGCAAGTGAGTAAGATGATGGAAAGGATATTAGATGGTAGGATATGTGATTCTTGTGGATAGTTCAACCTTGTCAAGATCAAAGACAAAAAAGGAAGTATGGTTGCACATGAAATAGCTAGTGTGGATGCACCTTTCCCCAAGTGTAGAGTGCAAGATAGAGGAACTACACATGACACTTGATTGCCAGATTTTCATCATGGTACTTATCCAAGGTGCCAGAAATAGTGGTTTTCACCATACGATGAAATTATTTCTCTTTAATTTTTCTACCAAGGCAAACTTTCTATTTTTTGGTTTTTTTATATTTTTCAATATTTTTTTTCTTTTTTTTTTAATAGATTTTTAGATTTTTTTGAATTTTTTAGTTTTTTTGAAGGAAGTCAATCCTGATGCTCTTTGGATAATGCTTCATTAGAAATATATGCCTACGATAGGCCAAGGCCGCTGAGAGGTACACTCAAAGATCCTGATAAGGTAATGATAGAAAAATGTATGGAGGATAAGGTAGATGATGGCTAAGGATTTATTTGTAAGATGAAATAAGGGGAATGGATGGATAATGAATGAGAGAATAAGAAGTAGATGTAGGAGAATTTGGAGATAATGGAAAGATCAATATTGACACATACTTTGAAGGGTATTAAACTGTTGGATTAATTGTGTTTTGTCTTTGATGTCACACTAATGTCTTTTTATTTATCAAGCTCAATCGATCAGCAAAGCAGTTCACAGTATTTACCGAGCTCAGTTAGTTAGCAAAGTAGTTCACAGTATTTACCTAGCTTAGTCAGTTAGTAGGTGGTTTTTAGTGTCTACAGACATATCTCGGGTGTCAAAGAAAAGTATGGCAGAAAATATTGTTAACCGAGCTTCCTCAATTAACAAAGGAAAGTTAGTGTTTACCGAGTTCACTCGGTCTCCAAAGGATGTTGTAGAATTCATAGTGCTTACCGAGTTCACTCGGTCACCAAAGGAAATCTTTTCAGATTAATGTTTACCGAGCAATGTCAGCTGAGTAAAGGATTTTGTTAATTTGAGAAATAAAGTTTGATTATTCCAGCTGATTGTTGTGATGACTAGTAATGTTATTAGTGCTGACTTGACAATCTGAATGATCAATCTGAATGGTATATATAGAAGGTCAAATTCTGAATTAAAAGTGAGAAGTAAAATAAAAGGAAAGAAGGAAAGTGTGAGAAAATTTTGAAGGATGATTAGATATCCTTAAGGAGCAGCAGAGATATATTTTGATCAGGAAGGATCTAGTGACGCAGAATAGAGATCTGTAATCAGCAATTAAGTTGCATCATTATTCAAGTCATTTCATTGTTACTTTCTTACCATTGTAGCAGTGATTTCAAAATCTCCTAACCGAGTTGTTTTTACAGCCATTTTATAAATCCTCTAACAAGGTGACAGTTTTATTGAATTATTTCAAGACCTCTTACAAGGCCACTCCTAACAGGGTGATTAAATCCTCTAACAAGGTCACACCTAACAATGTGTTTTGTAACCTTTTACCAGGTTGGCTCCTAACAGGGCATCACTTCAAAAGAGTGAAAAATAGTAACTAGTTACATTGGTGGTTTTTTCCCATATTGGGTTTCCACATTAAATCCGGTGTCTCTTGTGTTCATGTTATTTTCTTTATTCATGTATGTTAATCACTGATAAATGCTTAAGAATAATTATAATTAATACTCACTACGATAACCGAGTTTCAACATTTCTCTGTATGTTTTCTGAAAAACAACAACAAATGATTTAATAAAACATCTAAGGGATCTGTGAAAGAGAATTTATGGTTAACTGATTCACCCCCCCCCCCTCTTAGTTACTTCATCTATATTTCCAACAATCGGTATCAGAGCTTTTGGTGCTTGCAGGAAGGGTTTCAAGGACCTAAGCTAAAGATCAAGATGTCTTACAAGAGAGAAATTCCAAGGCTTAACAAAGATAACTTTTCAGCATGGAAAGGTCTCATGAGACTTCATCTGGCTTCCATTGGTGACTCAGGATGCAAATATATTGATCAAGAATATACAGTTCCTACTGGCACATTAACTGTTTAAGACATTGCAGAGAAAAAGAACCATAACACCATGATGATAGATATTGCATCAGCTCTTAGCTATGAAGAATTTGATGAGATGAAAGACTGCACCATTGCTTATGAAATGTGGAACAAGCTAAAGAAAATTTATGGTGGTGATGACAATGTGAAGAGAGCCAAAGCAGAAAGCCTAAGAGGACAATTTGATCAGATGAAGATGAAAGAAGATGAAAACATTGGAAAATATGTTGAAAGAATCAAGGTGAGTGTTAGTGCAATCAGAGCTTCTGGAGAAAAAATTGATGATGAAACTGTTATAAGTAAGGTTCTTAGAACATTGCTTCCTATCTATGCAATAAGAGTATCTGCTATTCAAGAAAGAAGATGTGAACAAAATCAAAATATAACTTTGGATGCCTTAGTTGGAAGATTGATAGCTTTTGAATTAGATAACTATGACAACTATGTTCCAACTTCTAAAAATATTGAATTGGCATTTGAGGCCAAACTTTCACTTAAGAAGGGCAAGAAAATCCAGTCAGAAAGTGAAGAAGAATCAGAGGAAGGTTCAGATAGTGATCTTGAAGTTATTGAAGCATTACTTGCAAAGAAATATACTAGAGGCAAAGGTAAATACAAAGGTAAAACTCCTTTAATCTATTTCTCATGTGAAGAAATTGGTCATATTGCAGCTAGGTGCTCAAACAAGCAAAGCAAGGAAGAGAAGAAAGGTCACAAGTACTATGGCAAGAAGAATTTCAAGTCATTCAAGGATAAAGGTAAGAATACATGTTTTTAGGCTAAGGATTTTGATAATAGTGAAGAAGAAATTGTCTTCATTGCTGTAAAAGATGAAACCGATGATGATGAAGATGAGATGGCACTTATCTCCCATATAAGCAAAAATGATACATTGATTATAGACAGTAGATGCTTACATCATATGACTAGTGACAGAACAAAGTTTGAACACCTTGAAGACTATGATGGTGGTAATGTAAGGTTTGGAAACAATGAACCTTGTTGTATAAAAGGAAGAGGATGAATTTCATTAACCAGAGAACTTATATGTGATAATGCATATTGGGTTGAAGGACTAAAGCATAATCTTCTTAGTGTAGCATAGCTAATCAACATTGGATTCAAGGTTGAATTCATGAATGGGAAAGCAAGATTGTTGGATGATAAAGGAAAACTAATTGGTTCAGGCAAACAAACCAAAGGTAACCTATTTTATCTTGATCTTGGTGAATGCTCATGTTTTATTGCTCAAATTAAAGAAAGTTGGTTATGGCACAAAAGGTTATGTCATGTAAATTTTGATAATATGGTGAAAATAAGAAAATTCAAGAAAGTAAGAGGTATTCCTACTTTGAAGAAACCTAATGTTGGTCTATGCAAGAATTGTCAGATTGGTAAAATGGGAAAGACTAGCTTTAAAAGTAAAAAGTATCAATCTGAAGATATTTTGGATATTGTGCATACTGATTTATGTGGAGCTATTGGAATTGAAAGCTATACTGGAGAAAAATTCTTTATTCTCTTTGTTGATGATTACTCTAGAATGATGACTGTTATGTATTTAAGAGAAAAATGAGAGGCATTTGAGAAATTCAAATGGTATCTGGCAAGAGTAGAAAAGGAAATAGGAAAAGGAATGAAGTGCTTGAGATCAGACAGAGGTGGTGAATTCATCTCGCATGAATTCAATAATTTCTGTATTGAAAGAGGAATCAAAAGATAGGTACCAGCACCAAGAACTCCTGAGCATAATGGAATAGCTAAAAGAAGGAATAGATATATCATGGATTGTGCAAGGACTCTAATGATTGAAAAGAACATTGCTATGAAATACTGGAAGGAAGCTATTAGCACTACAGTTCATACCTTGAACCGAGTATAGTTTAGGAAAGACACATTCAAAACTCCTTATGAGTTATGGTATGGCTATAAACCTAATGTAAGTTACCTGAAAGTATTTGGTAGTAAATGTTACATCTTAAAAGAATCTAGAAAAGGAAAATTTGATGTAAAAAGTGATGAAGGAATATTTTTGGGATATTCTTGCAAAAGTAAAGCATATAGATGTCTGAATTTGTCTACTCACAAAATCATAGAAAGTGCACATGTGAAAGTTGATGAGTTTGTAGAAAAGACTAAAGAAGAAAGCAAAAAAGAACCAGAGGATTACAAAAGATTTGTTTACATTGAACCTGATATATTTCCAGACACATCTGTCAATAAGGAAACTACATCTACCAAGCCCAATACAGTAACCAAGTCACAAGAAGAAATTCAAACCGAGTCACAAGAAACTGAGTCTCAGTCTGAAGCTACCAAGCAAATATCTACCGAGCCCGAGAAAACTAAACCTGAAGATGAAATTCAAGAAGCAAGGAACCTATATTGGCCAAGTATGTCAGGAAGCATCATACACCAGATTAGATTATTGGAAACAAATTAGATGGTACTATGACAAGAAGTAAACTGAAAGGTACATGTTTACTTGCCGACTTTGAACCTAAAAATGTTAAAAATGCATTAGACTCTTGTACCTAGGCCTAAAGACAAAAATGTAATTGGAACAAAATGGGTATTAAGGAACAAGTTAAATGAAGATGGTCAAGTATCTAGAAACAAAGCTAGATTAGTGTGTAAAGGGTATTCTCAAGAAGGTATAGATTATGGAGAGACTTTTGCTCCTGTTGCAAGATTAGAAGGTGTAAGAACTCTGCTTTCATATGCAGCACATAAAGGATTTAAGCTATATCAAATGGATGTAAAATTTGCATTTCTCAATGGTATTCTTGATGAAGAAGTCTACATTGAGAAACCTAAAGGTTTTGTTGATCCAGAAAAAAAGGAATGGTCTGCAAGTTACACAAATCATTGTATGGTCTGAAACAAGCCCCTAGAGCATGGTATGAAAGATTACATAACTATCTTATTCAGATTGGTTTCAAAAGAGCTAATGATAACAGTAGTTTGTACATCAAGGAAGGACCAAATAACAGAATTGTTTTGGAAGAAATATTTGTGGATGATACTATGTTTACAGGTAATGATGATTAGTGCAAAGAATTTTCAGAGCAAATGAACAAAGAATTTGAAATGTCTATGTTTGGTCAGATAAAGTTTTTTGCTGGTCTTCAAATTTAGCAGAGCAAGAACGGTATCTACATTACTTAGTCTAAATACATCAAGGAAATACTTAAGAAGTTTGGTATGGAAGATGCAAAACTAGTTGGTACCCCCATGTGTACTGGACTGAAGCTTACCAAAAATGATGATTCAAAAGAAGCAGATCAAACCTTATACAGATCAATGACTAGAAAATTATAGTATGTAGTTCATACAAGGTCTGATATTGCCCTAGCAGTTGGTATAGTAGAAAGATTCTCAGCAAAACCAAGAGAAAATCATATGATGGCAATCAAAAGAATCTTGAGATAGTTGAAAGGAACTGAAGATTATGGCTTGTGGTATAATTTTGGAGGCAATCTAGACTTAAAAGTGTTTACTAATGCTGATTGGGCAAGAAACATTGATGACAGAAAAAGTACAAGTGGTGGAGCATTCTTTCTTGGCAAGAGGTTGGTATCTTGGACCAGTAAAAAGCAAAATTGCACATCCCAATCCACAATAGAAGTAGAATATGTTGCTGTAGTAGTAAACTGCTCTAATATTGTTTGGTTCAAATAGTTATTGGAAGGCATGAAGGTTGAGATCAAAGAACTGATTGTTATATTTTGTGATAATACAAGTGCAATAAATATTTCAAAGAATCTAGTAATGCATTCCAAAACCAAACACATTGCTATAAAATATCACTTTGTTAGAGAATTGGTGCAGGACAAGGAAATCAGATTGGAATATATTCATACAAAAGAACAAATTGCAGATATATTCACCAAGCTACTACCTAAGGATGCATTCTTGTATCTAAGAGGTAAGTTAGGGGTCATTCCCCTATTTGAGGCTCACTAAATGAAGTTTTAGTGATGCATCAACCAAAGCATATTAAAGATCAGTCAGTTGATGCAGCTTAGTCAAGGAATCATTGCATATGAATTAGTACTCAAGGTACATTTATATTCACCTAGTATGTATTGTCTTTGGCATGTGTTGTCAAAGAGGGAGAGTTTGCTGTCATATTTCAAGAAATTTCATTAGATTTCTAAGAGAGAGAGTTTTCTTGGAGAGTTTTCAGTCAGAAAGAGAAGTTTGCTGATAGAGGGAGTTCTCATAGATGAGAATCAAAATGAAGCTAAGCATATGTTCCTTACTCTATGTTTTCTATGAAATTTCATTGTGCTATGATATATTGTGTTGTCATCAATACCAAAGAGGGAGATTGTTGGATTAATTGTGTGTTGTCTTTGATGTCACACTAATGTCATATTATTTATCAAGCTCAGTCAGTCAGCAAAGTAGTTCATAGTATTTACTAAGCTCAGTCAGTTAGCAAAGTAGTTCACTGTACTTACTAAGCTTAGTCGGTCAGTAGGCAGTTTTCAGAGTCTATCGAGATATCTCGGGTGTCAAAGAAAAGTATGGTAGAAAATAGTGTTAATAGAGATTCCTCGATTAACGAAGGAAAGTTAGTGTTTACTGAGTTCACTCAGTCTCCAAAGGATGTTGCAGAATTTGCAATGCTTACCGAGTTCACTCGGTCACCAAAGGAAATCTTTTCAGATTAATGTTTACCGTCCAAAGTCGGCCCAGTAAAGGATTTTGTTAATTTGAGAAATAAAGTTTGATTATTCTAGCCGACTGTTGTGATGACTAGTAATGTTATTAGTGCTGACTTGACAATCTGAATGGTCAATCCGAATGGTCTATATAGAAGGTCAAGTTGTGAATTAAAAGTGAGAAGTAAAATAAAAGGAAAGAAGGAACGTGTGAGTGAATTTTGAAGGATGATTAGATATCCTTAAGGACCAGTAGAGATATATTTTGATCAGGAAGGATCTAGTGAAGCAGAATAGAGATCTATAATTAGCAATTAAGTTGCATCATTATTTAGGTCATTTCATTGTTACTTTCTTACCATTGTAGCAGTGATTTCAAAATCTCCTAACCGAGTTGGTTTAATAGCCATTTTATAAATCCTCTAACAAGGTGACAGTTCTATTGAATTGTTTCAAGACCTCTTACAAGGCCACTCCTAACATGGTGATTAAATCCTCTAACAAGGTCACACCTAACAGTGTGTTTTGTAACCTTTTATTAGGTTGGCTCCTAATAGGGCATCACTTCAGAAGAGTGAAAAATAGTAACTAGTTACATTGGTGGTTTTTCCCATATTGGGTTTCCACGTTAAATCTAGTGTCTCTTGTGTTCATGTTTTTTCTTTATTCATGTATGTTAATCATTGATGAATTCTTAAGAACATTTATAATTAATACTCACTATAATAACCGAGTTACAGCATTTTACTGTATGTTTTTTGAACAACAGTAGCAAATGATTTAATAAAACATCTAGGAGATCTCTGGAAAGAGAATTTATGGTTAACTGATTCACCCCCCCCTCTCAGTTACTTCATCTATAGTTCCAACAATTGAACAACTAGAGGGAGAATAAGTTGGCCAGATTGAGGTTTTGATATAGGAGAGGATATGGATCTTGGGACACAAGGACCCAATATGGATGAAGGAGAAGATATAGGATGTTTGGAAGAACATAGAGTGGAATTATTTGAAAGATCAAATGTCAACTTTGAATTTTCTTCAATATCCAAGTCCTTTAAGTGAGTCTTGGGAATCCACATAGCTTTTGATTTTTCTTTACTTTTAGATTCTCTTGATCGCAAATCTTCCATGATGGATTTAGGAACCCATATTTACATTGCGTTTAATATTTTCTTCAAGGAACCTTGAGGTCTCTTGAATAATTATGTTTTCTTTGTAACCACATGTCGATTAGATTGGACATGGTGATCTTCATATGTAAGTGGATTCTTTTATTTTTTATTTTTATGTTGCACATCCAAATTTCTTCCAAAAGACTTGGTAATTGTGGATGAATAAGGATTAGATGGTGGGTTTAGATGGAAGGATGGATGGTTTCTCAAGTATGCATGTCTTTGTTGATCTTGAGGTAAGATAGGAACAAGAGGTATAGTGGATGGGGGAATATAAGCTCCCAATATGGATGGAAGATTTGAAGGTTTCATCTTTGGGATATAAGGATCAAGGATTGATTTGGAAGAAGTAAATAGATAATGGGAAGGGATATTAGCATCGATAGAGTGATCAGTATGGCCAAGGCTCTCATCTGTAAAAAATTTATTTATACCAATAGGCTCATGAGTAGCTTTGATAGGAGCAAGTTCAATAGAAGCAACCGAATCTTGGAAAGATTTATTCTTATGAAAAGGAGTAGGAAAGATGAGATATTTTTGAGATAGATGTGAAGGATAATGAGGAGGATTTTTTGTGGTGTTATTATCTTGACAAGGATCTTTGGATAATATAGGAAGAGTACTTTTATCTCAATTTTCAACAAGCTCTATAAAGATGATGGAAGGAGTATTTTGATCTTTCTTAGGAGATGGATAAGATATAGGAGATGGATGGATATCTTCTTGAAAGGAATCATCATGAGATTCTTGGGATATGATACTTTGGTCATCCATTGGATAAGGATGGATAGTATCTTGATCTTGATCTTTATTGATATTCATTTCTTAACACTTAGATTGACCTTTTAACATGGAACCACTTTTATGGACAAGGTAGGGGTTTGGATATGTGTGAGGAGTTCATGAAGGGTTGATAAAGGAACATTTAGGATAAGTATGAAAGAAGTTGAAGAAAAAGGAATATCGGGGTCTATGACCTTTGAATCATTGAAGATACTTGTAGAAAGATGTATATTATCTTGGATGTCTTTTAGAGGTAGCCCTTGAGGATATGAATATGTAGCGTAAAAAGCACTAAGTTCTTTGTTTAGTTGTAGAAGATTGGATGAATTTTCTTCTTTAGGAGATGAATGTATGATTGGTAAGGTAGAGGTGGCATGGGAGCCATTACTAGACATAGGTTCATGATTTTTATTAAGCTTGAGATTAGTTTCTTCATTAGGTAAGTCATTAGGATTGTCAACACCAATTATGCCATCATCAATCAAATATTTGATTTTGTGTTTCAACTCCATGCAATTGGAAGTTTAATGTTCATTATTTTGACGATAGGCATAATAAGTAGTGGTGCAAGGTAGGTCGGAATGACAGGCCAAAGGTAGACCCTAATCCAAATCCACCTTGCAGAGATGACACAGAAGAAATTCCATAGAAATTGAGAGAGAGAATGCAGAATAGATTCTTGTATTTCATTAGATTGTTTCACACATATTAGGTTATAAGGCCTTCCCGATTAGGGCCAGATATAACAATTCAATTACAATAGTCCTCCAACATGTGAGGATTCATAAACTACCTTCAACTCCTAACTGATACCATTAATCTTCTCCCTCTAAACTGATGTCCTAAAACTACAACCAACAACTACATTGTATACAAGAGGCTAACAAAACAAGTCAACCTTTAAATCCACCATTAACAGAAGGAACAACTAGATCTAGGTCCACACACTTCCCAATGATTGATACCAACATTAAATCCATGACTGTAATTAAATGCACAAGTTAGCCTCAATAGAAAACTAAAACAAACAACTCGGTAATCAAGGTTAACCGAGCACTAGGGAATTAACCGCCCAACTCGGTTAAAGAAGGAAACCAAGAAACTACCAAGACAATTTGATCAAAGAAGGAACCGAGCAACATAGAAAATTAAAACTTGTTTCTGGTGACATAGGATTTCTAGGGACCCGAGATGCTCTTGCATCAGACACTTGGGGTTGTTTTGAAATGAATCTCTGAATCATGCAGTAGGTAAACCCTGAGCTAAATCAAACTCAGATTGTGAAATCCATGAACTGTCTTCAATCGGTCTATTCTTCCACTTTACTAGATGTTGGTATACAGATTTTCCTTCTTACTAAAACTATAATAATTTGCTAACACTCTTTCCCAATATGAAGGAAAAAAATCATACAACAGTTGAGTTAGTCACTCATGACTAAACTCTCTGTGATCAAAGGAGAAACTACCTTATATAAAGATCAATCTTGACATTTCATTTATTTGAAAAGAATGGAAAGCAGTAAAAATAATGTATACTTTTGACCTAAAAGTACAAAAGGATTTTTCAAATCTCATATGAAATGACTACTGAAAGATTTATGCTCTAAGAAAAGGTCCACACTTATCTAAGCCAACTGACTAAGACTGTAAAGAAACATTCCTAGAAAGATTGATTCAACATATACTGAAATAAAACTAAAAAATGGATGTATGATCTTGAAACATATTCACAGATTATAGCAACATGAAATCAATTCCAACTAAAACCAACATACATGTAATAACTAGACACACTGATTTGAAAAAGATACTGCTATTTTTTATATATATCAACTGATATTATATCATGAATTTTAATTCAAAATAAAACCATTCATCGAAAGTATTTGTAGTAAATATTAAACTATGAGTTTCTACTACCAGAGAACTGACCCTTGCAAGGTCCTTAATAATTTAATTTATAGCCATGTAGGGCATAATTAGTTTCATAACTAAAATCTATTCTTAGAAAAAGAAACTAACACCCTAAAACTACTTGGAACCATCTTCTCAAAGACTAATCAATCCAATTAGCTTTTCTCAGCTTCAACACTGATGGTGGCCTCAGTTGCTTTGTGCTCGGCTGACCATTCCTTGAAAGTCATCGTGAATCTCTCTAACATCTCCTTGTTTGGTAAAAAAATAAGATCTAGCCCCTGCTCCCAAATATGTTTGCAGTTTTTTAACTACTCTAGCTTAGTATCCAGCGTCTTCACTTGTTCTTCACCGAGTATTATCGGTGATTTCACCCTGGCTATGACTGGGCAGTCTCATGCTACCATTTCCTTGGCATCTTTTAACCCTTGTGCTCTTTCAGTGAAGGATTCCTTCATCTTGGCCACTTCAATTCCCATTTTTATTTCACCTTTGGATAGATTGAAGATATAGTTTATATGATTACTAAGAACCTCCTCAACATAGGATACTATCTTTAGAATCTATTCTAATTCTTCAATACCTTGCTCAATTAGAGTACATCGCCATTCCTTGTTAACCTTTTCTACAAATAGGAGATTAGTATCAACACCAGGTATTACCTTCTCAGATAAATTTTTTTCTATACCATAGCTAAAGGCTTCATCCATATTAGTTATTTCTATTTCTAGGTTGTCTCTCTTTCCTTCCCAAAGTTTGACTTTAGCCTCTAAGGCAGATACCAGATCAGAAGACTGATTAGATGAATTCTCATAGGCTTGTGTGAAGTGATTGGCCATCTCCCCAACTTCCCCCATCCAATTATAGAATGCTTTAGAGAAAGATCTCTCTTTATGTACCTGATCAAGGAACTTTTGATTGTCTGGAGACTTGACATCTAGGCTTAAGGGTAACATCACCAAAGGCTGGGGAATAAGATTTTGCAATTGTTGAATGTACTTTTCCATTTCACATAAAGCTTGCTTCAACTTAGCTTTATCTTCAACATCCTTCAATACTCTGTGGTTGATTTTCTTGTTTGCTAAATTTAAAATCTTCAAATCAGTAGCTCTGGAAGACACTCCTAAGTCAACTTTTTCCATAGTGAAATCCTTCTCAATGACTTCAGTGTTGGTCTTGTTGGAGTTAGGCTTGAAAATATCTGAGACCCAATGACCTATATTTGGGTCTACATCTACCATAGACTCTATCTTTGGCTTCTTTATCCTTAAGGATTTTCTGAGGTATTTACTAACCCGATCACCAACAGGCACTGAGGTAGACACAATATTCCTCTTCTTATTCATAGTTAGATCCATCCAGTTTGGAGTACTAGGAGTTGCATGATGTAAGGAAATAGTGGTACTTGGATTGCTTAGGGTAACTAGCTCTTGTTGACCTGTACTTCCATTACCTCTAGCAGATACTAAGTCCATAGCTAATGCTTTGCCTCTTTTCAACCTTTTGAACTACTTTACACTGGGCTCTTCAGTGTCAGAATCTAGAACAATGGAAAAAGGAGGATCCACCTTCTTAGTTATTTTGCTTCTTTGCCTAGTAAACCTCATAGTATCATCAGAAACCAACTCTGAATCTTTGGGAATTTCTAGAGAATCTGAAATACCTGTAGAAAGCAACAGTTCAATCTTATTAGTTAGAACAAGGGAGGATTCAATTTTTGGAGTCCTTGGACTCCTTCTAGTTCTCAATGCAGGGGCAACTAAAATCTTCTTCTTTTGAGCTTTAAGCCACTACTCTGTCTTTCGGAAAACCTCCTTAGTTAAATACTTCACACTTTCTTCTTCCTCTGCCAACCAATTAACTCTTCTGATTACCACTTCAGTGCTTGATGTTGTGCAATCTGATTCTAATGAATTTTTGTCTACATCTTTAATATTTTTGATAATGAAAGGAAGCTTTAAAGCAGTCATTTGTTTGAGAGAAAACCTAGAACATAGTCTTTTAGTAACCTCAACCTCATCTATGCAATCATCCTAGAAGTCTTTCAATGCTCGTTGATGAAGAAACATAGCATCCACTTTGAAATGGCTCTCAACAAAACCTTTTCTATCAAAGTAGTTTCTTGCCTGATATGGTTGGAGGTTCATTTCTTTCAACTCATTAATCAAAAAGGAAAATTCATGCATCAAAATTTTTTTTTAATGTCCTAGCTCAAGTGGGAAGAAAGCACCAATAGCTCACTTGACCTTGTATTTCTTCTCAACCATTAGCAACTACCTCCCTACTTTAAGAAGAATGCACTTGTCTGAACAATACTTGGGAAGTTTCAGGGGAGCATCACTTAAACCTCCTACTCTTAAATAAGTAAAAGTAGGGAATTGAATATAAAAACTCCCATAAATTTTCACAAATTCCATAGCTTCTTGTGATATTCTACAATTATGTTTTCTCCTCAGTTCAAAGACCAATTTGGACAAAAAGCTATCATGAACTTTCTTGAAACCTATGGGGTCTCTTCCTTTTTGTAATAGGGGATGATATTCATAGATGGGAATACTGCTATTCCACTCTTCATGAGGAAAACCATCCCAAATTCTACAAATGGAAATAATATAAAAGAGGTATGAGGAGATATAAAAATTGGAAATTAAAGCTCACTGAGACAAACTTTCATGTAATTGTTCAGCTATTATTCAGCCCAGTCAACAACATTACCAACATCTAGGATGGTCTACACAAAAATGTACATCTAGTCTTCCCAGTTGGTATCTATGGGATTACCTCTAACCCTGTTCAACATTATCATTATATCCCTAACTTCTCTAAATAGGTGATCTTTTCTGAGAGGTCTAGGTAGACGGGAACCTCCTTTTTCAGGATTTATTAGCGAATCTCTTGCTATGTTATTCTGATACTCTTTCTTGTTTAGTTCAGAGTCTACTATGGATTTATTGATACTCCAATCTCCATAGACCTCAACTGATGGAATTTTGAGAGTGACCATTATTACTATTCTATCAATTTTCACTATGACTTCACCACTTTCTATTTTGATGCACCTCTTAGCTTTATTGTACCTATTATGACATTCTATTACTAACTCTGGGCATGGGATCACTTCAAGGAAACTGACAGCTTCTAATAAACCACTCTCTACAATCCTAACGGATATGACTTCATCAACTAATTTCCTTAACCTTGGAACAATCTCTCTGATATCATCATCCAAAATCACTGTATCCCTCATTTTAGGTAAACTACTAACTGGGGAAAATTTATTTTCCTTCATGAATTTTACTTTGGAAGAAGATATACTGAAACATAACCCTATAAAATTCTTATGAAGACAACTCTTTTTCTTTTAAAATGAAGAAGCTCAAAAGAATTAAAGGGCCAAGGTTGCTGTAGAACTCACCATTTTCCTGCTTTTTGAGAATGTTACCTTGCCACTCCCAAAAAGCCTCCAGAAGGTAGTAGAGCCAAATAATGAAATGCAAAGAGAGGGAAAAATAAATACACACTTGCTTCAGTTCCCATCATTTCACAAAAAAAACTACCATCAATTCATTTTTATGCCACAATAAATGATAACAGCCTATTACACACACTTCTCTTTTGTAGGAAAATCACATGAGATGAGGTGGCACCACTCTTTTAGTCACATCAATCATTTCATTGTTAGTCAATAAAGATTTGGCTCGCAGCTTATATCCGGGTACTATTACATCTCAAAATTTGATCCTTGAACCATAAAGTTTGGGTTCAAGGTACACAATTCATGATGTTTTAATTTATATGCACACATGACAAATGTGGTGGACCCCAATGACTTCTATAACAAGTTCAAAAAATTATGAACCATGATTTTAAAACTTTGCCTTGGGAGACTTTTTAGTGTAAAGTCATAGAAGTGCACATTCTAACGTGAACTTTGAACTATAAAGATGTGGTTCATAGTTCAAGATTTAATTTAACATTTACACACAGACATGTGAATGTGATGAGGAAAATCTTTTACACCATGATGAAACCTATACATAACACTTTTGGAGAAAAATATATTGAACTTTGAACCTTGAACCAACCGGTTCAAGTTCAAAGTTCAAGGTTCAATTTGCAACTTAAACTTTGACAAAGCTTGGAAAAAATGCTGCATATAAATAAGATAAAATTTATTTGATGGGAAACACTAGATATTCCATATATTTTTTTCCTCTTGTGCTTTTGCGTACTCTATGTTCTAAAATCTTCTCAACTTCTTATGTCTGTCTGCTAGGATAATCATTCGGTATTGTTAGTTCTTCATCTGATTCATGATACTCATACAAATCTGCAATGTTGAATATAGGTGATATATCCATGTCATCAAGTAACTCAATCTCATAAGAATTTCCACTATCAAATCTCCTCAATATCTTGGAAGGACCAAATTTATTCATTTTTAGCTTCCCATATGTTCCAATAGGAAATCTTCCTTTCTTCAAGTGTACCATTACTTCATCTCCAATTGCAAAAGTGTTATGTCTTCTTGATCTATCTGCTCTGTCTTTGTATTTCTGATTACTTTTCTTCAACTTATGTTTCACTTCTTCATGCAATGTCTTCATGAACTCAACAAACTTTACTCCTTCAACACTTCTCTTTTCTTCACCAACAATATACTCCAAATCTGATATACCTCTCATTTGTATTCCATTAACAATCTTGAAAGGTGTTTTTATAGTACTCCTATTCATTGAATTATTGTATGAAAACTCTTCTTGTGCCAACATAGAATCCCAATTACTTACTTTATCTCCAACTAAAAATATCAAGAGATTACCCAAACTTCTTGTTGCCCAAAATTTCCCTGTCTTTCATTTTTCGGCCACGTTTCCTATTTTCCAAAAGAAATGCTCAAGTTTCAAAAACCCAGTGTGTTTTTGACCTCCTCTCTATAGGCTCGGGATGTTTCTACCTTTTGGTCTGAAAATTTGGTGTGTTTTCGACCTCTCAGCTCTAAAAATTCAGTGTGTTTTCGACCCTGGCTCAAAAACCCTTTGTGTTTTTAGCACCATTTGTGTTTTCACCCCTAAGCACGCAACTCTGATGCGGCAGGTCCTAGTGCCTAAGGCTATACCAGTGCAGAAGATCCAATGGTTGTTGCATGATCACATGGGATCTTCCGATCCCATGAGATCATGCGACAACCATTGGTGCGGTGTCAAGGATCGGCGGTCAAGATCTGCGGTAGGCGATCAAGCAAATAGCGAGGGTGGTAGTCAGTGGCTGGCATCATGCTGTTAGTCACATGATCACATGGGATCTTCTGAGCCCATGTGACCATGTGAAAAGCCATTAGTGGTTGCGATGGTGGTGGTTCATAGTTTGGCAGTTAACGTCTAGCAGTTGGTCGCATGATCGCATGCGGTCTCGTGACCGCATGAGATCATGCGACAAACCGTCAACTATGATAGGCAGTTAGTGGGGCCCAAGGTTTCTACACTGGTGCAAGTGCGAGAAAATATATGGTGGTCACATGTTTGCATGGGATCTTCTGATCCCATGTGATCATGAGACAACCGTTAGATGGGAATCTAGCGGTTGCGGTGGGTCCTGTGCCAGTAGTGCCGAGGTGTTTGTTGTGGGTCCATGCTGGGGTGCTAAGGTGTTTTCTAGGGTAGTAGTCGGGGTGAGTAGGGGAGTGACACGTGGTGTAAGTGGGCCCAAGGTTGGTAAAACAAGAGCATGATTGTGCGGTTGAAGGGTTTCGCATGGTCGCCAAGTGAGCCTGAGGTTAAGAGAAAAATTGCGCAACTTTGCGACTATAGAGAGGATGAACCCAAGGTGGGCCCAGGGTTAGATATATCTAGCAACTCAGCAACTAAGGGGTATCTCACAGTCACCAGACTTAACCAGGGTCAGCAAAGGAAATAAGTAGTTCAGTGACAAGGGGAATTTGGAACCCAAGATGCAGCTAGGATTAAGTTTGCAGTGCAGTCTTGCGGGGCCGAGTTATCTCATGTGGCAATGGAGATAGTCTTAAGGGTTGTCACATGATCCTATAAAGCCTTTCGGCCTCATGCAATCATGCGACCGCTAACTCTTTTCAAAGTGGTGTGGTCATGTGTCCAGCCCTGTGGTCGGCTCTGGTTGGGCCATGTGGCAATGGTTTGGTAGATGGTGGATTTTGCAGGGCCTAAATGTCTTATGTGGTAGGGCAGAGGAAATTTCTCAAGAGGTTGTTGCATGATCGCATGAAGGCCTATCAGCCTCATGCGATCATGTGACCATTGAGGTGGCAAGCGGTGGCATGTTTTCAAGGGCTTGTCGCATGATCACATGAGGCTTTTTTAGCTCATGTGATCATGCGACCAGTAACATTTTAATGCAGTGCGACTTGTTTTTCATGAGCTTTCTTCTGAGGAGAATGCTTGCAAGTGTGGGCAGGTAAAAAATTGATGATTTCTGAGGGCAGTTGCACCCAATGTGTTTGTAGAGATCTTTTGGGTGCTGTTTTGAATCCTTTCGAGGATTTAATCAAATTTGAACATTCATGAAAGCATCTAGCTTGCAAAGAGGTAGATGGATGAGGTTTTTGTCTTGGCAAGGCATGATCAATTCAGGGATAGGCACGCAAGGAGAAAAGATATCTGACCAGCCATGATATTCACAGAACACATTTATGATCAGATTATGACTTGTTTTAGGGTTGATTATTATATTGTAAAATTTATGTAGCCCTAAAAGTTTTTTTGATTTTTTCTTGCGTACAGAGAGTGTATATATTATTTTTTGGAGCCTGTAGTGCTCAGAATTCATATTTTGTAGAAAGAGAAAGTGTTTCCTTGGAGAACTATTTGTAGCATTTCTGCTCTTTAGTTTTTCATATCTTGTAAATTCCCATTGATAATATAAGCATTACAGAGGCATTTTTGTGATACTCTTTCATGTCCTTGCATCTTCCTTGCTTGCATTATCTCTTATTGGATTGAGGTTTATGGATGCATGTTTTCAATGATGTCTTAGTTCCCCTGATTTCTCTTACTTTCTATAACTATGTGTTTTATTGTGTTGATCCAATTTAGATGCTCTATGGGTATATTTCAGCCCCTGACAGTCTTGTCTCAATCCTACACCGAGTTATAGGAGGGAATGTTTGTTTGCAGGTCATGGATTGATGTCTAATCCTGAGAGTCCTGTTGTTGTGAAAGAATCTTTTCTCTTTCCCTGAACATCCTCTTTTGTTTGTAGACCCTTCCATGAAACACTTATGCAAGTCTATTTAGTAAGTTGTGATCTCCCAGAACTAAGCCTCTCATTGGTTTCATTCCTCTATACTGAGATCCAAACCCTAGTTTCAGTGCATCACCTAGTAGGATAGATTTGCTTTCTGTTATTTCCCTTTCATGTACTCCTTTTATCCCTTTCCCCTCAAAGTTTACTTTTCTGTTTAAGAGAAAATCAAGGTGACTATCCAAGAGGAACTAACCTAGAATCTAGAGGTCTCATCTTGGTTAGCAAAAGGTCCCACAACCTTGAGATGATTCCCTTGTTATACTGAGTTATCAAGACTACGAGAGCTTGAACTAAGGGTGCAAATTTAGTGTATAACACTTCTATTCATAACCTATGTTTATCAATTAGTCTGTGGGTGAAATGTAGAACTATACCTCAACTTGGTACCCAACTTTTTCCAAAGAGTCTTCCAAAAGTATCCAACAAATTTACTGTCTTGGTTAGAGATGATACTCCTTGGTAATCCATGCAATCTAAAAATTTCTTTAAAGAAAATATTTTCTATATGCACTAAATCTGATGTCTTTCTATAGGGTATAAAATGTGCCATCTTAGAAAATCTATGCATAATAAAAAATATAGAATCATTACCTCTAACTATCTTCAGTAAGCCAAGAACAAAATCCATACTAATATCAATCCCCAGTTTCTCAGGAATAGAAATCGGTATATACAATCTAGTATTTTGACTTACTCCCTTTACAACTTGACAAATTCCACACCTTTTCACAAATATCTGAACATCCTTATACAACTACAGCCAAAAGTATTTATCCTTAAGAAAATTCAATGTTTTATCAATGCCAAAATGTCCAACCAAACCACTACTATGTTTCTCCTTTATCAAATTAGTTCTTATTGATCCTCTTAGTATACACAACTAAATACCTTTAAACAACATACCTTCTTGACTCAAATAGTCTCCCCATTTAGTACTCGGTTGATCTTGAATAGGTACTCTGCACTTTCTCCATGGCTTAGAAAAATTAGGATCAGTTTCATACAATACTTTCATATCATCAAAACCAAGAACTTTAATTCCCATCTTGGTCATCAAAGATCTTCTTCTACTCAATGCATCAACAACTCAGTTAGTGACTCAACTCTTATTTTTTATCACAAATGTATAACTTTATAAATATTCAACCCATTTCATATGTCTCTAATTCAACTTATTCTGACTACCCAAATACTATAAAGCCTTATGATCAATATACGACACATATTCACTAGGTATCAAATAATGTCTCCATTTTTTTAGTGCTTAAACAATATCATAGAATTCTTGATCATACAAAAAATATTTCCTTTTTGTATCAATCAACTTTTTACTAAATAAAAAATAGGTTTACCTTCCTGAATCAACATAGCTCCTATTGCACTACCACTTTTATCACATTCAACTTGAAATACCTTATTTAAATTAGGCAATGCTAACAAAGGTAATTCAACAACCTTTTTCTTTAGAGTCTCAAAAATTTTATTAGCTCCATGTGTCGATTTGAATTCTCTTTTGTGTCCTCTCATAGTCTTAGTCATAGCATTACAAATTGAACTGAAATTCCTAATGAACTTTTGGTAAAAAATTTCCAAACAATGAAATGAACTTACCTCGCTAGAATTCTCAGGTGTAGGCCAATTCAAAATAGCTTTAACCTTTTTAGGATCCATTTTCAAACCATCATCTGAAATCACAAATCCCAAATACACAATTTCCTCTTTCATGAAAGAATAATTTTTCAAGTTAATCAACAACTTTTCGTCTTTCAATCTCTTCAATACTTGTTTAACATGCAAAAAATTCTCTTCTTTGGTCTTACTGAATATCAAAATATTATCTAGGTATACAATCACAAATTTACCAAATAATTTCTTCAAAACTTAATTCACCAATCTCATAAAAGTACTCGATGCATTAGATAAACCAAAAGGCATAACCAACCACTCATACCAACTTTCTGATGCAGGAGCATCCTAGGTGTAAGAGCAATCTTGTATCACCCAAAAATATTTCTATTTTTGTATTCAATAAGGGCTATCTTCTGTAGAGCTGCTATTTGTGGAAACTTGCTATTTTTAGTAAGTTGGTATGATCAAGTCTGGTTTTGAAGATATCGAAAAATTTTGGTTTTGGAAATAGGGTACAGAAACTTTGAACTTACTTTTGAAGGCTTTACACACCCTGAATGAGGTTGAATTTTTAGCTAAATGAATCTTGCTTCATTTGGGTGTTGTAGAGCTCCTTGAGCCCTTTCCGAAATGGGGTTATAATAGTCAATCAGGTCAACGGGTGATGACTTATGGTCTTCAAAAGTTTGGCCACCTGAAATGGTAGAAAATAAATTTCCTTCAAAATTTCTGTTTGGGTTTCAAAAGTTATTTTGAGCTGACTTTGATGTAATAAATTGTAAAATAAAATAATTCAAAGTTTGGTCAGCCCTAAAAGGTTAAAATTTTGGAACCCTCCTAGGCGGTGAAAATTGCCTATATAAGGAAGGCTGTAGTGTTGTCTTAGGTAGTTTGGGGTAGTTCTAGGTAGCAGATCTCGGTATTGATTCAAGGCTTTGTCCTACAAAATATTGTAAGGGAATGCCCATGTGGCTTTGCATATTGTAATTTTGAAAATTTCTAATTCCACATTTGTGGAGATAATAAGAAGCCCATTTTCTATTCTTGCATATTGTTATTGTTTCTTTGTTTTAGTTACATGTATGTGGTATTAAGGGGAGCACCCTTAATCAAGTGGTATTAGAGCTAGGTTTTCTTTAGTGTGTAAATAGATCACCGATTGTGAGGCAGTTTGCACCAGGATTGTGGGTTAGGGTTTATGTGTAAATAGATCACCGACTCTGAGGCAGTTTAAACTAGGACCATGGTTAGGGTTTCAGCGAGAAGTAGGAAAATGCCTCCATGAAGGGAATGTGGTGGAAGAGCTAGTTTTGTAACACCTAAGGTTAGGAAACTATAGAGACAAGTGCAAGCATTGCAAGAGAAGACTCACAGAGGAATGAGTCTTAATGTTAGAGATGAAAGTGAGGCTGAAACCGAAGAAGAAGATCAAGAAGAAGAAGGTGAAGTTCTAAACCAGGAGGAAGAAAGAATTTTCCAGGCCATTTCCAAGATCGGGAAAAGACCTAAGATCGAGGTTCCTACATTTTTAGGGAATCTTAACCCAGAGGAATTAATTGACACAATCAATGAATGTGAAGAATATTTTGAGTATGAAGATATTGAGGATCCTAATCGGGTCAAGTTTACGAAGGCTAGACTGAAAGATCATGTGAAGATCTGGTGGCAAGAGATTCAATTGGAGTGAAATAGAAGATAAAAAGATAAAATCACAAGGTGGGATCAAATGGTGGATAAATTGAAGCAACAATTCATTCCTATTGATTATGAGCTTGACCTACTGAGAAAAATGCAAAGTTTGAAGCAAGTAGGAAGATCTATTCAGGAGTATATAGAAGAGTTCTATCAAATCGTCATTAGAATAGGCCATGCAGAAGCTGACAAGGAGAAAGTTTCCCATTACCTTAATGGTTTGAGGTTGAGCAGTCAAGAGGAGTTGAATCTAGTTTGAATGAACAGTATTGAAGAGGCATACTAGTTTTCCCTAAAAGTAGAGGAAAGGTTGAACAAGAAGTTTGAGAGTAGACAAAGCAGAAGAGGTCATGATGGAAGATCTGGTGGATGGACATATGGAGACCAAAATGAAGATCCAAAAAAGAAAGATGAGGCTAGCAATAGTTAGAATCAGAGAGGAGATAATTTCAATCATTTCCAAGATCAGAAGAATAGAGATCAGAGAGGAAGAGGAAGAGGACAAGAATCTGGAAGAGGAGGCTTCCATGGAACATGTTTTCAGTGTGGAGAAGAAGGTCATAGGGCATTTGAATGTCATCAATGCCAAGGATGGCTAGATAGGAGGAATGAAGCCCAGGCTAGAGTTGCACATGTAGATGAAGATGTCAGATCATCACATTCTGAAGATGCTGAAAGGGGAGAAACATTGATCAACAGAAGAGTCATGTTGAGTGGTGAGAATGAACCTGAGCAAAGGAGGAGCCTATTCCACACGAGGTGCAAGTGTGGGGATAAGTGTTGTGATATGATTATTGATAGTGGCAGTACTGATAATTTGGTGTCAGAAGAGATGGTGACAAAGTTGAAGCTCAAGAGGCAGAAACATCCACATCCATATCGGGTTGCCTGGGTGTAGGATGACCATAAGGTCATGGTCAGTGAACAGTGCCTAGTAAAGTTCAAGATTGAAGGGTACCATGATGAGGTACTATGCGATATCATATTTATGGATGCATGTCATATGCTGTTGGGTAGCCCATGGTAGTTTGATAGGTGTGTTGTACATGATGCTCGTGTGAATACCTATTCCCTGATAAAGGATGGAGTGTGACATAAGCTAAAACCATTGAAGGAAACAGAAGAAAAGGTATGTGGTAATGCAAGAATAACTTTTGTTGCTAAAGAAAATTTCTCAGATGGTATACGGCATGAGCATATGTGTTTTACCTTAATTGTAAAGGCTGGGAAAGAGGAAGTAGAAGATGTAACTATACAAGTTGTAGAATTATTGAATGAGTTTCAGGATATTATATCTGATAATGTGCCTGATGGATTACCACTAGTAAGAAAGATCAGTTATCAGATGTACTTGATTCCAAGAGCTAGTTTTCCAAATAAGGTAGTACTAGCAAAAAATGAAGAGTTGAAGACAAATTTGAAGTTTAGTTCATTACATCATCCACGGATTGTATATGGAATTAGTCCCAGAAATGCATCTGAGTTGAGAAAAATAGATAAACGTGAGATAAGTAGTACTGAAACAGAGGATTTTGTAGAACATTTGAAGAAAATCCATGAGGAGGTAAGGAAGCATATTACCAAGATGAATGTGTAGTATAAGGCTAAGGTAGATGAGAAAAGGATGCATAAGGAATTTCAGGTTTGAGATGAAGTCATGGTTTATTTGCAGAAGGAAAGATTTCTAGTTGGTACATATAACAAGTTGAAAATGAAGAAGTTTGGGCCATGTAAGATACTGAAGAAGCATGATTCAAGAAATGCATATGAGGTCAAGTTGCCTACTAAGCTGAATATTTCACTAGTATTTAACATTTCAGATCTCACAGAGTATCATGAAGGAGGTATTGAAGATGAGGTTACAGTAGCACAGTGGAGTATTCCAGCAACCAATATAGATACCAAGGAGATTGAGGACATATTGGATAGTCGTGTTGGCAGAAGCACAAGGAACATGACATATGAAGAGTATTTGGTCAAATGGAAAGGATGACCTATTGAAGATTCATCATGGCTAATGAAGGAGGAGGTTAACCCTCTTGGTTTTCCTCTCCACACTTGAGTCATAAAAAGGTCAGTTCTCAAATTACCCTAGGTATTTGATGCAGCAACATCATGGGTGTAAGAGCAATCTTGCATCACCCAAAAATATTTCTATTTTTGTATTCAACAAGGGCTATCTTGTGCATAGCTGTTATTTGTGGAAAATTGCTATTTTTAGTAAGTTGTTCATCTGAACTTAGAATGTTCTGATTTCTTCCCTGTAGGTTCATTTTGGTCATATTAGCCTTCCAGTAAAGTTTCATAGCCAGATCACGTCTGATATTGAAGATATTGAAAAATTTTAGTTTTAGAAACAGGGTATAGAAACTTTGAACTCAATTTTGAAGGCTTTAGAGGCCCTAGATGAGGTCAAATTTTTAGTCGAATGAATCTTGGTTGAGTGAAGCATTGTAGAGCTCCTTGCCCCCTTTCTGAAATGGTGTTATAATAGTCAATCGGGTCAACGGGTGATGACTTATGGTCTTTAGAAGTTTTGCCACCTGAAATGGTAGAAAATAAATTTCCTTCAAAATTTCTATTTGGGTTTCAAAAGTTATTTTGAGGTAAGTTTGATCTAATAAATTGTAAAGTAAAATAATTCTAAGTTTGGTCAGCCCTAAAAGGCTAAAATTTTGGAACCTTCCTAAGTGATGAAAATTGCCTAAATAAGGAAGGCTGTAGTGTTGTCTTAGGCAGTTCAGGGCAGTTCTGGGTATTGATTCGAGGCTTTGTCCTAGAGAATATTGTAAGGGAATGCCCATGTGGCTTTGCATATTATAATTCTAAAAATTTTTAATTCCACATTTATGGAGATAATAAGAAGCCCATTTTCTATTCTTGCATATTGTTGTTGTTTCTCTATTTTAGTTATGTGTTTATGGTATTAAGGGGAGCACCCTTCATCAAGTGGTATCAGAGCCAGGTTTTCCTGAGTGTGTAAATAGATCACCAATTGTGAGGCAGTTTGCACTAGGACCATGGGTTAGGTATTTTGTGTAAATAGATCACTGACTGTAAGGCAGTTTGCACCAGGACCATGGTTAGGGTTTCAACCAGAAGCATGAAAATGCCTCCACGAGGGAAACATGGTGGAAGAGCTTGTGTTGTAACACCTGAGGTTAGGGAACTATAGAGACAAGTGTGAGCATTACAAGGGGAGATTCACAGAGGAATCAATCTTAATGTCAAAGATGAAAGTGAGGATGAAGCCGAAGAAGAAGATCCAGAAGAAGAAGGTGAAGTTCTGAACCAGGAGGAAGAAAGACTTTTCCAGGCCATTTCCACAATCGGGAAAAGACCTAAGATCAAGGTTCCTACATTTATAGGGAATCTTAACCCAGAGGAATTGATCAATTGGATCAATGAATGTGAAGAATATTTTGAGTATGAAGATATTGAGGATCCTGATCGGGTCAAGTTTGCGAAGCCCAGACTGAAAGGTCATGTGAAGATCTGATGGCAAGAGATTCAATTGGAGAAAAATAGAAGAGGAAAAGATAAAATCACAAGTTGGGATCAAGTGGTGGATAAATGAAGTGACAGTTCATTACTGTTGATTATGAGATTAACCTACTGAGGAAAATGCAAAGTTTGAATCAAGCGGGAAGATTTATTCAGGAGTATATAGCGGAGTTCTATCAAATCCTCATCACAACATGCCATGTCAAAGCAGACAAGGAGAAATTTTCCCATTACCTTAATGGGGTGAGGCTGAGCATTCAAGAGGAGTTGAATCTGGTTTGAATGAACAGTATTGAAGAGGCATACCATTTTGTCCTAAAAGTAGAGGAAAAGTTGAACAAGAAGTTTGAGAGAAGAAAAAGTGGAAGAGGTCGTGATGGAAGATCTAGTGGATGGTCATATGGAGACCAAAATGAAGATTCAAAAAAGTAGGATGAGGCCAGTAACAGTTTGAATTAGAGAGGAGATAATTTCAATCATTTCCAAGACCAAAAAAATAGAGATTAGAGAGGAAGAGGAAGAGGACAAGAATCTGGAAGAGGAGGCTTCTGTGGAACATGTTTTCACTATGGAGAAGAAGGTCATAGGCATTTGAATTTCCTCAATACCAAGGATTGATACATAGGAGGAATGAAGGCCAGGCTAGAGTTGCACATGTAGATGAAGATGCCAGATCATCACATTCTAAAGATGCTGAAAGAGGAGAAATGTTGATTAACAGAAGAGTCCTGTTGAGGGGTGAGAATGAACTTGAGGAAAGGAGGAGCCTATTTCACACCAGGTGCAAGTGTGAGGGTAATTGTTGTAATATGATTATTGATAGTGGTAGTACTAATAATTTGGTGTCAGAAGAGATAGTGACAAAGTTCAAGCTCAAGAGGCAGAAACATCCAAATCCATATCGGGTTACCTAGGTGTAGGATGACCACCAAGGCATGGTCGGTGAACAGTGCCTAGTAAAGTTCAAGATTGGCAGGTACCAGGATGAGGTACTATGTGATATCATATATATGGATGCATATCATATGTTGTTGGGTAGGTCCTGGTAGTTTGAAAGGTGTGTTGTATATGATGGTTGTGTGAATACCTATTACCTGATAAAAGATGGAGTGCGACATAAGCTAAAACTATTGAAGGAAATAGAAGGAAAGGTATGTGGTAATGCAAGAATAAATTTTGTTGGTAAAAGAAATTTCTCAATTGGTATGTGGCATGAGCATATGTGTTTTACCTTAATTGCAAAGGCTGGGAAAGAGGAAGTAGAAGATGTAACTATATAAGTTGTAGAATTATTGAATGAGTTTCAGGATATTATATCCGATAATGTGTGTGATGGATTACCACTAGTAAGAAAGATCAGTTATCAGATGTACTTGATTCTAGGAGCCAATTTTCCAAATAAGGAGTACTAGCAGAAAGTGAAGAGTTGAAGACATATTTGAAGTTTAGTTCATCACATCATCCATAGATTGTAGAATATTTCAAGAACATCCATGAGGAGGTGAGGAAGTATATTACCAAAATGAATGTGCAGTATAAGGCTAAGGTAGATGAGAAAAGGAGGCATAAGGAATTTTAGGTTGGAGATGAAGTCGTGGTTCATTTGTGGAAGGAAAGATTTCTAGTTGGTACATATAACATGTTGAAAATGAAGAAGTTTGGGACATGTAAGATACTAAAGAAGCATGATTCAAGAAATGCATATGAGGTCGAGTTGCCTACTAAGCTGAATATTTCACCTGTATTTAATATTTCAGATTTGACAGAGTATCATGAAGGAGGTGTTGAAGATGAGGTTACAGTAGCACAGTGGAGTATTCTAGCAGCCAATTCAGATATCAAGGAAATTGAGGACATATTGGACAGTCGTGTTAGTAGAAGCACAAGGAATAGAACATATGAAGAGTATTTGGTCAAATGGAAAGGATGACATGTTGAAGATTCATCCTGGCTAACAAAGGAGGAAGTTAACCATCTTGGTTTTCCTCTCTACACTTGATTCATGACAGGGTCACTTCTCAAATTACCCTGGGTGTCTGATGCAGGAGCATCTTAGGTGTAAGAGCAATCTTGCATCACCAAAAAATATTTCTATTTTTGTATTCAATAAGGGTGATCTTGTTTAGAAACACTATTTGTGGAAACTTTCTTTTTTTAGTAACTTGGTCATCTGATCTTGGAATTTTATGATTTCTTCCTTGGATGTTCATTTTGGTTATATCAGCCTGCCAATAAAGTTTCATAGCTAGACCAGGTCTAGTTTTGAAGATATTGAAAAATTTTAGTTTTGGAAACAAGGTACAGAAACTTTGAACTCAGTTTTGAAGGCTTTAGAGGCCCCGGATGAGGTCAAATTTTTAGTTGAATGAATCTTTCTTGATTTAAGTGTTGTAGAGCTCCTTGCACCCTTTCTGAAATGGGGTTATAATAGTCAATCAGGTCAACGGGTGATGACTTATGGTCTTCGAAAGTTAGGCCACCTGAAATGGGAGAAAATAAATTTTCTTCAAAATTTTTGTTTCAGTTTCAAAAATTATTTTGAGCTAACTTTGATGTAATAAATTGTAAAATAAAATAATTTTAAGTTTGGTCGGCCCTAAAAGGCTAAAATTCTGGAACCTTCCTACGCGGTGAAAATTGCCTATATGAGGAAGGCTATAGTGTTGTCTTATCCAGTTCAGGGTAGTTCTGGATAGCAGATTTGGGTATTGATTCGAGGATTTGTCCTAGAGAATATTGTAAGGGAATGCCTATGTGACTTTGCATATTGTAATTCTGAAAATTTGTAATTCCACATTTGTGGAGATAACACGAAGCCCATTTTCTATTCTTGCATATTGTTGTTTTTTGTCTATTTTAGTTATGTGTTTTTGGTATTAAGGGGAGCACCCTTCATCAAGTGTTATCAGAGCCAAGTTTTCTTGAGTGTGTAAATAGATCACTGATTGTGAGGTAGTTTGCACAACGATCATGGGTTAGAATTTCTATGTAAATAGATCATCGACTATGAGGCAATTTGCACCAAGACTATGGTTAGGGTTTTAGTGAGAAGCATGAAAATGCCTACATGAAGGGAATGTGGTGGAAGAGCTAGTGTTGTAACACCTGAGGTTAGTGAAGTACATAGGCAAGTGTGAGCATTGCAAGAGGAGATTCCTAGAGGAATGAATCTTAATGTCAGAGATGAAAGCGAGGATGAAGCTGAAGAAGAACATGAAGAAGAAGAAGGAAAAGTTTTGAACCAGGAGGAAGAAAGACTTTTTTGGGCTATTTCCAAGATCGGGAAAAGACCTAAGATTGAGGTTCCCACATTTTCAGGGAATCTTAACCCAAAGGAATTGATTGACTGGATCAATGAATGTGAAGAATATTTTGAGTATGAAATATTGAGGATCCTGATTGGGTCAAGTTTGCGTAGACTAGACTGAAAGGTCATGCCAAGATCTGGTGGCAAGAGATTCAATTGGAGAGAAATAGAAGAGTAAAAGATAAAATTAGAAGGTGGGATCGAATGGTGGATAAATTGAAGTGATAGTTCATTCTTGTTGATTATGACTTGACCTACTAAGAAAAATGAAAAGTTTGAAGCAAGCAAAAAGATCTGTTCAGGAGTATACAGAGGACTTCTATTAAATCCTCATCAGAATAGGCCATGCGGAAGCTAACAAGGAGAAAGTTTCCCATTACCTTAATGGGTTGAGGTCGAGAATTCAAGAGGAGTTGAATCTGGTTCAAATGAACAGTATTGAAGAGGCATACTAATTTGACCTAAAAGTAGAGGAAAAGTTGAGCAAGAAGTTTGAGAGCAGACAAAGCGGAAGAGGTCATGATGGAAGATCTGGTGGATGGTCATATGGAGACCAAAATGAAGATCTGAAAAAGCATGATGAGGCCAGTAATAGTCAGAATTAGAGAGGACATAATTTCAATCCATTCCAAGATCAAAATAATAGAGATCAAAGAGGAAGAGGAAGAGGACAAAAATCTGGAAGATGAGGCTTATGTGGAACATGTTTTCACTGTCGAGAAGAAGGTCATAGGACATTTGAATGTCCTCAAAGCCAAGGATGGATAGATAGGAAGAATGAAGGCCAGGCCAGAGTTGCACATGTAGATGAAGATGCTAGATCATCACATTCTGAAGATGTTGAAGGAGGAGAAATGTTGATTAACAGAAGAGTCCTGTTGAGTGGTGAGAATGAACTTGGGCAAAGGAGGATCCTATTTCGCACTAGGTGCAAGTGTGAGGGTAAGTGTTGTGACATGATTAATGATAGTGGCAGTACTGATAATTTAGTGTTAGAAGAGATGGTGACAAAGTTGAAGCTTAAGAGGTAGAAACATCCACATCCATATCGGTTTTCCTAGGTGTAGGATGACCACAAGGTTATGGTCAGTGAACAGTGCCTAGTAAAGTTCAAGATCGGTAGGTACCATGATGAGGTACTATGCGATATCATATCTATGGATGCATGTCATATGTTGTTGGGGAGACTGTGAAAATTTGATCAGTGTGATGTACATGATGGTCATGCGAATACGTATTCCCTGATAAAGGATGGAGTGCGACATAAGCTAAAACCATTGAAGGAAACAAAAGAAAAGGTATGTGGTAATGGAAGAATAACTTTTTCTGTTAAAGGAAATTTCTTAGATGGTATGTGGCATGAGCATATGTGTTTTACCTTAATTTCAAAGGCAGGGAAAGAGGAAGTAGAAGATGTACCTATAGAAGTTATAGAATTATTGAATGAGTTTTAGGATATTGTATCCGATAATGTGCCTGATGGATTACCACTAGTAAGAAAGATCAGTTATCAGATGGACTTGACTCTAGGAGCCAGTTTTCCAAATAAGGTAGTACTAGGAGAAAGTGAAGAGTTGAAGATAGATTTGAAGTTTAGTTCATCACATCATCCATAGATTGTATATGGAAGTAGTCCTAGAAATGCATCCAAGTTGAAAAAAATAGATAAAGGAGAGATAAGTAGTGTTGAAACTAAGGATTTTGCAGAACATTTGGAGAACATCCATGATGAGGTGAGGAAGTATATTACCAAGATGAGTGTGCAATATAAGGCTAAGGCAGATGAGAAAAGGAGGCATAAGGAATTTCAGGTTGGAGATGAAGTCATGGTTCATTTGCAGAAGGAAAGATTTCAAGTTGGTACATATAAAAAGTTGAAAATGAAGAAGTTTCGGCCATGTAAGATATTGAAGAAGCATGATTCAAGAAATGCATATGAGGTCGAGTTGCCTACTGAGCTGAATATTTCACCAGTATTTAACATTTCAGATCTGATAGAGTGTCATGAAGGAGGTGTTGAAGATGAGGTTACAATAGCATAGTGGAGTATTCCAACAACCAATTCAAATATCAAGGAGATTGAGGACATATTGGATAGTCATGTTGGTAGAAGCACAAGGAATAGGACATATGAAGAGTATTTGGTCAAATAGAAAGCATGACCTATTGAAGATTCATCATGGATAACGAAGGAGGAGGTTAATCATGTTGGTTTTCCTCTGCAAACCTAAGTCGTGACAAGGTCACTTCTCAAATTACCTCAGGTGTTTGATGAAGGAGCATCCTAGGTGTAACAGCAATCTTACATCACCCAAAAATATTTCTATTTTTGTATTCAATAAGGGCTATCTTGTGTAGAGCTACTATTTGTGGAAACTTGCTATTTTTAGTAAGTTGGTCATCCGATCTCAGAATGTTTTGATTTCTTCCTTGGAGGTTCATTTTGGTCATATCAGCTTGCCAGTAAAGTTTCATAGCCAGATCAGGTCTGTTTTGAAGATATTGAAAAATTTTAGTTTTGGAAAGAGGGTACAGAAACTTTCAACTCAATTTTGAAGGCTTTAGAAGCCCTGAATGATGTCAAATTTTTAGTTGAATGAAACTTTCTTAATTCAAGTGTTGTAGAGCTCCTCACGCCCTTTCTGAAATGGGGTTATAATAGTCAATCAGGTCAACGGGTCATGACTTATGGTCTTCGAAAGCTGGGCCACCTGAAATGGCAAAAAATAAATTTTCTTCAAAATTTCTATTTGGGTCTCAAAAGTTATTTTGAGTTGACTTTGATGTAATAAATTGTAAAATAAAATAATTCTAAGTTTGGTCAACCGTAAAAGGCTAAAATTTTGGAACCTTACTAGGCAGTGAAAATTGCCTATATAAGGAAGGCTGTAGTGTTGTCTTAGGCAGTTCGGGGTAGTTCTAGGTAGTTGAATTGGGTATTGATTCGAGGCTTTGTCCTAGAGAATATTATAAGGGAATGCCCATGTGGCTTTGCATATTGTAATTCTAAAAATTTGTAATTCCACATTTGTGGAGATAATAAGAAGCCCATTTTCTGTTCTTGCATATTGTTGTTGTTTCTCTATTTTAGTTATGTGTTTGTGGTATTAAGGGGACCACCCTTCATCAAGTGGTATCAGAGCTAGGTTTTCTTGAGTGTGTAAATAGATCACCAATTTTTGAGGTAGTTTGCACCAGGACCATGGGTTAGGGTTTCTCTGTAAACAGATCCTTGACTGTGAGGTAGTTTGCACCAGGACCGTGGTTAGGGTTTCATCGAGATGAGTGAAAATGCCTCCATGAAGGGAACCTGGTGGAAGAATTGGTGTTGTAACACCTAAGGTTAGGGAACTATAGAGACAAGTGTGAGCATTGCAAGAGGAGATTCATAGAAGAATGAATCTTAATGTCAGAGATGAAAGCAAGGATGAAGCCGAAGAAGAAGATCAAGAAGAAGAAGGCAAAGTTCTGATCTAGGAGGAAGAAAGACTTTTTCTGTCCATTTCCAAGATCGGGAAAAGACCTAAGATCAAGGTTCCTACATTTTCAGGGAATCTTAACCTAGAGGAATTGATCAACTGGATCAATGAATGTGAATAATATTTTGTGTATGAAGATATTGCGGATCCTGATTGGGTCAAGTTTGCAAAGGCCAGACTGAAAGGTCATGCGAAGATCTGGTGGCAAGAGATTTAGTTAGAGTGAAATAGAAGAGGAAAAGATGAAATCACAAGGTGGGATTGAATGGTGGATAAATTGAAGTGATAGTTCATTCATGTTGATTATGAGCTTGACCTACTGAGGAAAATGCAAAGTTTGAAGAAAGTAGGAAGATCTGTTCAGGAGTATATAGAGGAGATCTATCAAATCCTCATCAGAATAGGCCATGCAGAAGCTGACAAGGAGAAATTTTCCCATTACCTTAATGGGTTGAGGCTGAGCATTCAAGAGGAGTTGAATCTAGTTTGAATGAATAGTATTGAAGAGGCATACCAGTTTTCCCTAAAACTAGAGGAAAAGTTGAACAAGAAGTTTGAGAGCAGATAAAGCGAAAGAGGTCGTGATGGAAGATCTGGTGGATGGTCATATGGACACTGAAATGAAGATCTAAAAAAGTAGGATGAGGCTAGTAACAATTAGAATCAAAGAGGAGATAATTTCAATCATTTGTGAGACCAAAACAATAGAGATCAGAGAGGAAGAGGAAGAGGACAAGAATCTAGAAGAGGAGGCTTCCATGGAACATGTTTTCACTATGGAGAAGAAGGTCATAGGGCATTTGAATGCCATCAATGCCAAGGATGGACAGATAGGAGGAATGAAAGCTAGGCTAGAGTTGCACATGTAGATGAAGATGCCAGATCATCACATTCTGAAGATGCTGAAAGAGGAGAAATGTTGATTAACAGAAGAGTCCTGTTGAGTGGTGAGAATGAACTCAAAGAAAGGAGGATCCTATTTCGCACCAGGTGCAAGTGTGAGGGTAAGAGTTGTGATGTGATTATTGATAGTGGTAGTAGTGATAATTTGGTGTCAGAAGAGATGGTGACAAAGTTGAAGCTCAATAGGAAGAAACATCCACATCCATATCAGGTTGCCTGGGTGTGGGATGACCACAAGGTCAAGGTCAGTGAACAACGCCTAGTAAAGTTCAAGATTGGCAGGTACCATAATGAGGTACTATGCGATATCTTATCTATGGATGCATGTCATATGTTGTTGGGTAGACTGTGGTAGTTTGATAGGTGTGTTGTACATTATGGTCATGCGAATACCTATTCCCTGATAAAGGATGGAGTGTGACATAAGCTAAAACCATTGAAGGAAATAGAAGAAAAGGTATGCGGTAATGGAAGAATAACTTTTGTTGGTAAAGAAAATTTTTCAGATGCTATGTAGCATGAGCATATGTGTTTTACCTTAATTCCAAAGGCTGGGAAAGAGGAAGCAGAAGATGTACTTGTAGAAGTTGTAGAATTATTGAATGAGTTTTAGGATATTGTATCTAATAATGTGCCTGATGGATTACCACTAGTAAGAAAGATCAGTTATCAGATGGACTTGATTCCAAGAGTCAGTTTGCCAAATAAGGTAGTACTAGCAGAAAGTGAAGAGTTAAAGATAGATTTGAAGTTTAGTTTATCACATCATCCATAGATTGTATATGGAAGTAGTCCCAAAAATGCATCTGAGTTGAGAAAAATAGATAAAGGAGAGATAAGTAGTGTTGAAACTGAGGATTTTGCAGAACATTTGAAGAACATCCATGAGGAGGTGAGGAAACATATTACCAAGATGAATGTGCAGTATAAGGCTAAGGAAGATGAGAAAAGGAGGCATAAGGAATTTCAGGTTGGAGATGAATTTATGGCTCATTTGGGGAGGGAAAGATTTCTAGTTGGTACATATAACAAGTTGAAAATGAAGAAGGTTGGGCCATGTAAGATACTGAAGAAGCATGATTTGAGAAATGCATATGAGTTCGAGTTGCCTAATGAGCTAAATATTTCACCAGTATTTAACATTTCAGATCTAACAGAGTATCATGAATGAGGTGTTTAAGATGAGGCTACAGTAGCACAGTGGAGTATTCCAGGAACCAATTTAGATATCAAGGAGATTAAGGACATATTGGACAGTTGTGTTGGCAGAAGTACAAGGAACAGGACATATGAAGAGTATTTGGTCAAATGGAAAGGATGACCTATTGAAGATTCATTATGGCTAACGAAGCTGGAATTTAACCGTCTTGGTTTTCCTCTACACAGCTGAGTCATGATAGGGTCACTTCTCAAATTACCCTAGGTGTCTAATGCAGGAGCATCTTGGGTGTAATAGAAATCTTGCATCACCCCAAAATATATCTATTTTTGTATTCAATAAGGGCTATCTTGTGCAGAGCTGCTATTTGTGGAAGCTTTCTATTTTTAGCAAGTTGGTCATCAGATCTCAGAATGTTCTGATTTCTTCCCTGGAGGTTCATGTTGGTCATATCAGCCTGCCAATAAAGTTTCATAGCCAGATCAGGTCTTGTTTTGAAGATATTGAAAAATTTTAGTTTTGGAAATAGGGTACATAAACTTTGAACTCATTTTTGAAGGCTTTAGAGGCCTCGGATGAGGTTGACTTTTTCTCTTAGTGAATCTTTCTTAATCTAAGTGTTGTAGAGCTCATTGCACCCTTTCTGAAATGGGGTTATAATAGTCAATCGTGTCAACGGGTGATGACTTATGGTCTTCGAAAGTTGTTCCACCTGATAAAGTTCAAGATTGGTAGGTACCATGATGAGGTACTATGCGATATCATATCTATGGATTCCTGTCATATGTTGCTGGGTAGACCATGGTAGTTTGATAGGTGTGTTTTACATGATGGTCATGTGAATACCTATTCCCTGATAAAGGATGGAGTGTGACATAAGCCAAAACCATTGAAGGAAATAGAAGAAAAGGTATGTGGTAATGCAAGATTAACTTTTGTTGGTAAAGGAAATCTCTCACGTGGTATGCAGCATGAGCATATGTGTTTTACCTTAATTCCAAAGGCTGTGAAAGAGCAAGTAGAAGATGTACCTATAGAAGTTGCAAAATTATTGAATGAGTTTCAAGATATTGTATCCGATAATGTGCCTGATGGATTACCACTAGTAAGAAAGATCAGTTATTAGATGTACTTGATTCTAGGAGCCAGTTTGCCAAATAAGGTAGTACTAGTAGAAAGTGAAGAGTTGAAGATAGATTTGAAGTTTAGTTCATCACATCATCCACAAATTGTATATGGAAGTAGTCCCAGAAATGCATCCGAGTTGAGAAAAATAGATAAAGAAGATATAAGTAGTGCTAAAACTAAGGATTTTGTAGAACATTTGAAGAGCATCCATGAGGAGGTGAGGATGCATATTACCAAGGTGAATGTGTAGTATAAGGCTAAGAAAAATGAGAAAAGGAGGCATAAGGAATTTAAGGTTGGAGATGAAGTCATGGTTCATTTGCGGAAGGAAAGATTTCTAGTTGGTACATATAACAAGTTGAAAATGAAGAAGTTTGGGCCCTATAAGATACTGAAGAAGCATGATTCAAGAAATGCATATGAGGTCGAGTTGCCTACTGAGCTGAATATTTCACCAGTATTTAACATTTTAGATCTAATAGAGTATCATGAAGGAGATGTTGAAGATGAGGTTACAGTAGCACAGTGGAGTATTCCAGCAGCCAATTCAGATATCAAGAAGATTGATGACATATTGGATAGTCATGTTGGCAGAAGCACAAGGAACAGGACATATGAAGAGTATTTGGTCAAATGGAAAGGATGACCTATTGAAGATTCATCATGGGTAACAAAGGATTAGGTTAACCGTCTTGGTTTTCCTCTGCACACCTGAGTCATGATAGGGTCACTTCTCAAATTACCTTGGGTGTTTGATGCAGGAGCATCCTGGGTGTACGAGCAATCTTGCATCACCCAAAAATATTTCTATTTTTGTATTCAATAAGGGTTATCTTATGTAGAGCTACTATTTGTGGAAACTTTCTATTTTTAGTAAGTTGGTCATCCGATCTCAAAATATTTTGATTTCTTCCTTGGAGGTTCATTTTGGTCATATCAACCTGCCTGTAAAGTTTCATAGCCAAATCATGTCTGGTTTTGAAGATATTGAAAAATTTTGGTTTTGGAAACAGGGTAGAGAAACTTTGAACTCAATTTTGAAGGCTTTAGAGGCCCCGAATGAGGTCAAATTTTCAGCTGAATGAATCTTGTATAGTTTAGGCATGGTAGAGCTCATTGCGCCCTTTCTGAAATGGGTTTATAATAGTCAATCAGGTCAACGGGTGATGACTTATGGTCTTTGGAAGTTGGGCCACCTGAAATGGCAGAAAATAAATTTCCTTCAAATTTTTTGTTTGGGTTTCAAAAGTTATTTTGAGCTAACTTTGATGTAATAAATTGTAAAATAAAATAATTCTAAGTTTGGTCAGCCCTAAAAGGGTAATATTTTTGAACCTTCCTAGGCACTGAAAATTGTCTATATAAGGAAGGCTGTAGTGTTGTCTTAGGCAGTTCGGGGTAGTTCTGGGTAGTAGATCTGGGTATTGATTTGAGGCTTTGTCCTAGAGAATATTGTAAGGGAATGCCCATGTGGCTTTGCATATTGTAATTCTAAAAATTTGTAATTCCACATTTGTGGAGATAATAAGAAGCCCATTTTCTGTTCTTGCATATTGTTGTTGTTTCTCTATTTCAGTTATGTGTTTGTGGTATTAAGGGGAGTAGCCTTCATCACTTTCTCATCTTAAAATAAATTTTCCACTCATCACCTTCTCTGATTTGAATACGATGATATCCACTTTTCAAATCAATTTTGGTAAAATACTTTGGTCTAGTCAAACTATTCATTATGTCATCCATTCTTAGTATAGGAAACCTATATTTTACTATTATCTTGTTGATTTCTCTAGAATCCATATCCATTCTCCATTCTCCATTATTCTTAGGTGCCAATACATATGGTACTACAATAGGACTCAAACTTTCTCAAATCAAACATTTATGTGACAATTCTTGAACCTGTTTGTTCAATTCTTGATTCTCGATAGGTGTCAACCAATGTGGTGCCTTATTCGGTAAACTAGCTCCAGGGATTAGATCCATGCAATGATCAATGCTTCTCTTTTGTGTAAAAACATTAGGTACATTATCATAAATGATCTCCTTATACTTGGTGAGTATCTTATCAATCTCCTTAGGTATGCTATCCGTTGTTTTCTTACTTGATTTGTTAGGAATCAAAACAAAACATACATCATTCTTCTTCAAATCCTTAACAATATTTCTTCCTTCCATCAAGAAAACTTTTATAGATGTACAAACACTACTAACAGGTTCTTCAATCAAAGGTAACAAGATTTTTCTTCTCCCATCAACCCTAATAGTATATTTATGCAATCTTCCATCATATATAGCATGTCTATCTTATTGCCAAGGTCTACCCAATAAAATATGACAACAATCCATAGGCATGATATCACATAACACCTTATCACAGTACTTTCCAATTTTCAAATTCACATAACATTGTTTACTTACCAAAAGTGTATGCTCATCCTTGATCGATGAAATTTTATAGGTCTTCGAGTGTTCCAACCTTTCCAACTGCAACTTTTTAACCATTTCCTAAGATGCCAAATTCTCTAAGCTTCCACTATCAGTGATAAACTGCCAACATAAAAAACTCTACATCTGGTCTTGAAAAAACTTTTCCTTACCGGATCTTCCTTATTACTTTCACTCCAAAGCATTCTCCTTAGCATGAAGTTCTTTTCCTTCTTAGGTTCATTCGGTGTGTCTTCTTGCACCAAATAATTTCTACTGCTACTGACCTTCTTACTTGCATGTGTAAACTCAAATGATCTATGTCCTTATTCTCCACAATTGTAACAAGTTCCTCGGAATCCACCTCTTCTATAACCACCTCAGTAGTTATGGCCTCTTCCTCTAGCTGAATTTTCACCTTTCCACTCAGTCTTGCCTTTGTCCAGATTTGTTTTGTCTTGTTTAGATCTATTGTTTTCACCATAAGATCTACCTCCTCCTCTAGGGAATCTACCATCTCTTCCTCTTTGTCTTTTCTCATGTATTTTGTTAAATTTATCCTCATCTTTCAAGGAAAATTGTTAAGTTTCCTCAATGTTTTCCAACTTAACTAAATTAATTTCTTCTTGGATGGTAAATCTTAACCCATTCAAGTACCTAGTAATTATTTTGACTTCATCTTCATCATGTCCAAATTTGATATCTAATATATAGAATTCCTCAATATAATCTTTTATCGAGCTATCTTTATTTCTCAAACTTTGCATTCTCCTAACTAGGTTAATCTGATAATCACATGGTAAGAACTTTCCTTTCAACTTATTTACCATTTTACTCCATAATTTGATTTTATCTTTGCCTTTCCTTTTTCTGTCCAACTACAAATACTCCCACCACAAGGATGGATGACTCTTCAACTTTGTGCTCACAATTTTTAGCTTCTTTTCCTCAATAACATTTTTAGACTCAAAATACTTTTCCATCTCGGTGATCCAATCCACAAAATCATCTTAATCCAATTTTCCACTGTACTCAGGGGAATTGAAATTTGGTGTAGACTTCAGATTTTTCAAATGCTTCAATAATCTTTCCTCACCCTGATCCATCACAGGTGTAGGTTCTACATCACCTTTTTCTTCTTCAATTTATTCATCACTAATATCTTCAAGATGTCTTCCTCTACGCTTGGCTATCTCAAAAAATTCTAACCTAGCAGTAAGTTGTCTCAAAAAGTCTTCCAATCCTAGATCTACATCTCACCTCCCACAAAGCATCTTGAAACCCTCTGCAATTGCAGGCTAGATTGTAGTCTTCCACCCCACAACAAATATCAACAGGGTTTAACAAGAAGGAACCCTCAAACATAGATTCAAAAATCTAGATCCAGATTGCAACCTTCACTCTAATACCACCTGACACAAGGAAGGGGATGGATGAGGGGCCAAAGACATAGCCTAATAAAAATCCACCATGTAGAGATCACACACAGAAGAAATTACACAACAAGTAAGAGAGAGAATGCATAACATATCCTTATATTTCATCAGATTGATTCATACATGTTAGGTTGTAAGGCCTTCCCAATTAGGGCTAGATATAACAATTCAATTACAACAATCCTCCAACATGCGAGGATTCAAAAACTACCTTCAACTCCTAACTGATACCATTAATCTTCTCCCTCTAAACTGATGTCCTAAAACTACAACCAACAAATACATTATATACAAGAGGCTAATAAATTAATTCGGCCTTCATATCCACCATTAACAGAATGAATGACTAGATCTAGGTCAACACACTTCCCAATTATTGATACCAACATTAAATTTGTGACCACAATTAAATGCACAAGTCGGCCTCAACAGAAAACTAAAACAAACAACTCAGTAAGAAAGGTTAATTGAGTGCCAAGGAATTAATCAACCAACTTGGATAAAGAGGGAAACTGAGCAACTACCAAGCCAACTTGGTCAAAGTTGGAACCAAGCAACACAGAAAACTCAAACTTGTTTTTGCTGATATAGGATTTCCAGGGACCCGAGATGTTCCTACAAAAAGTAGTCAAGAATGAGATTCTACTGGAAGTAGTTGAAAGTAATGTGATAAGATTTTTTTCAAGGATTTTTTCTAATGTTGATTTGTAATATTCTCTCAAAGGAATAAATATTTTCTCAGGTTCTTCATTTTCTTTATCAAAGATAGGTCATTCAAAGATAGTTATGTCAAAGATAGGTCGATCATGATAATGTTTATGATCAAAGATAGTTTTTTCATAAAGATGTTCTTGATCAAAGATAGGTTTGTTATAAAGATGTTCTCGATCAAAGATAGGTTTGTTATAAATATTCTCTCTATCAAAGATATTTTTGTTATTAAATTGGGATGAGGCCTTGCTTAAAGAAGGTAACGATAAAGGATAAACTAATTTCCAAGAATGTTGATTAGGAGATGTATCTTTTTCTTCCTTCAAGTTTTGAAGTTTAGTTCTCAAAGATTTGATTTGTTCTGAAAAGTATGCTACAAGAATCTCTTCTTCTTCTTTAGTCAAATTGTTTGGATCCATGATGTTATTATTTTGATTCATCATGAAAGAGAATGTAAAGATCCAAATAAGATGACACAAGAAACTTGATATCCACTCTAGAAGGGAAAATTTTTCACTTGTAAAAATAGTATATGAGAATAAAATAAGATTAAGATGAATCAACACAAAGTGCCCAAGTTGCAGGATAAGATCCCTATGTATGACACTTGTGACTCGAGTCAAGAGATAATGTCAAGATAAAGAAAAATATAACCAAAGAGATAGCCAAGTGAACAATTTTACTAGTTAAGAATATAACCAAGATATATAGGTGATCCTTTTTAGGTAAAAAAAATCCCAAACCTACTATTTTTAGACCAAAAGACCATAAAAAGACAAGTTTAAGCTTCGCAAACTAGCTAACAGTAATTCTAGGCCAAACCAACTCAGATTAGAATCTGCATGATAGACCTCAACAAAACTAGGAGATAGTTAGATATGGATAGAAGGTCATATGATATTTCTCACTACTATATACAATATTTAGATAACAATTTCCAATTTTGATAGAAAGTTTGAAATTTTCTAGGAAATTTTGAATTTCAAGATCAAATTTTTAAAGAAAATGTGATGCATAGAGTAGTCTTAGAACAATCAAATAAGGGATAAAGAAACCTTGCATGATACAAGAAATTTTGAAGTGTAAAGATAGGTTGAAATATTACATTAACATCAAGTGTATACATTCAAAAATATTTCCACAGGTCTATCACAAATTAAAAAAACACATCAAGCAAGAACTACTTACAGTCAAGGCTAGTATCGAAACCGTTTCCCACAACTTAGTATCACAAAGGAATACCAATGGTGAGTAATCTAGAGGTGATCTGGGAAAAATCTTGGATTGTCCCTTGGACAAAGATTATGATACTTTTAGTCAATAGGGTAGCCTCTAACTTAAGGTTTTTAGTAAACTTCATTCATCACTATCCCCTATCATTTCACAAGAAAAATTAAGATGTATAGCCCTACAAGCGTCCAAAAAGTATAGTCTTGCAAGAAATATTTAGACCTCTCAGCCCTATACTAGATGAATGTATTCCCCTTGTAGTAAACAAGATTGAGACTATTGATGGCCCTACAAGCATCCAATCAAGTGTCAACTTGCTTAGCAAGATTTAGGAAACTAGGCCCTACACATGAAGAAGCATTAGGAATAGAAAATAGCCAAGTTTCCCCTCTCTTTGGATTGAAGGAAAATTTTTATTGTAGTGGGATGGAGTAGCTAGTTTTTCTTGTTCCCCACTTGGATCATTCCCAAAAGATTTCTCTCTTGGTAGGAACTCTATAGGTAAATGCAATAAAGTAAAAGGATAGCTAATGGAGGTCTAGATTTCTAATTTTTTAAAAGGAAAAGATCATAATTTCTTACTCCATAGTGTCTCCAAAAAACATCAAGCACATATTCATTTACTAAAAGAAAACTAATTAAGCTATGTGCCTATGAAAAATGATCTAATGACAAAAAAGACACACAAGATCTAATAATAAAAGTGCCAAGGTCTAGTTACATAACTTCAATGTAATTTTTAAAAATATCAATTCTTAAATTAGTCTTACCAATGCAATTATTTTGCAAATAAAACCATAGAAAACCACAAGTTAGGGCACAAAAATATGTAAATTAAAGCAATAACCCTGCAAAACCACTTGTTAGGAGATAAGAAATGTGAAATACTTGCAAGAAATCTGTTAGCGAACAGATTTTTCTTCTCGAATTTCAATTTTTAAAAACCTCTATTGCACTAGATTTGAAGATCAAATTAGTTCACAATAGTTGCGTAGAATTGATTATTAGCCTCCCTCTGAATTTCTTTGAGGTATAGATACCTCATTAGATATGCAATGAATCCCTAAGCTATAAAGAATGTGATTGTTTTTAACCTGAAAATAAGAAAAAGGACCACATAAATCATTCACAGATGAGATGGAACATATTGAAAAGAGATTATAGAAGAGAAAAAGAACAAGAAGATGACAAAGCCCTTCAAGAATTTAAATAAGTTATAAATTTTTCAATCAGAAGAGAATCGTAACATCGGAATTTATCAAACTATTATCTCATAAGATCAAACAACTCATAGAGAGGAAAATCAATCCCAAAGTAATATTCCACACATCAACCATAAATACACAGATTCAGATTAAAATCATAAAGTTGAAAAAGTATTGTAATGATTCAAAGTTCAGCCATAGATGATCTTTCCAAAATAACAGATATAAATTTAGTTTGTAGTATCACCATTCGGGAGAAAATAATACAGTAAATCCTAACAAAGAGTAAAAGCCATATTATCCTCTATTCCCTTTTTCTTCTAACCCTTAAAATAGTTTCATCCATCCAAATACATAGTTTTCAAAGTTAAGGAGGTCTCCCTGAAAACTCCACCTCGTTAATGGTTAACTAGAGTAGTTTAAAAATAACAAAACAGGTTTAAAAGTAGTCAAATCCCACAATTTCAAAGAAATGAAAAGAGTAAATAAAAAGAAAAGATTGCTAACCAAGAGATTTGTATATCCCATATTCATCTTGGTCCTTGTCATCTATCTCTACACAAGCTAGCTTCCAACTATGATAAACACCTATGAAATCCTACACCATTCTATGACTCAGATTCCTTGGGCTCATCAACCATATATTCCACATGTTGTGATCCAATTTAATTTTTTTAATCTATTTGGAATAACCTGGTAAATGTTCTATGCAAAGAATGAGCATAGCTTCAATTTGTGCCACCTTTGTGAGATCTGCAGGTATAGGATTGGGTTTATCTTTGATCACTTTTAAATATTCTTCAAAAGACTTTATCAAATGTTCAATGTCAATGTTTTCCTCTTCATTTAGAGCCACACTATTGGGACTTATGATCAGCATGTCCTTGATGAAATCTGTATATTTTTTTTTATTCTCATTTCCATGCTTCGCTCTTTAGTGATAGCCAATTCATACACAAATCATCTCCAGCTTGCATTTTCTTTGACTACATACAAAATGTTGACATCTACTGATTTGAGTGGGTTCTCTTCCAGGAACTTATCTATGCCATACAACTCTACATCCATGATCTGTGCAACAATTACAGACCATTAGCTTTCTTTTATCTCCCAAGCTATGTGTTGTGGTAAGACTTCACTTAGTAAAGAATCAACATCACTAAAAATAGAAGAACATTATTTCAAGAAACCATTTCCCTTTTTCAATATGTTTTTCACCCACTTAGCCATGGCTGCTACTATGGGCTTACCACATTGAACTTGATTCGTCAGTCTTCGACTGTCTGGTGATTTAGGAAGAAAGGACTGAGAGGCTTGAACTATGGACAAGACACCATATCTATCCAAAAGAACTAATTTATTACACCATAATATTAATTACCTATTTCAATTCCCTCTTCTCTTTGGCATCCTTCTGTGACTGGGAAAACATTTTTTGTGAGGACTGCTCTAACCAATTTTTGTTGGTTTCTCAGTTCAATATGCCCACTTTTGTAACTTCAAAATCCTCAATGCTTAAGTCTATAGAACCAATCTTAGGCTTGTATACAAAAATATCAGTTTTAACTTCCCTTGATTGAGCATTTGTAATTAATTGGGTAAAAATCTTCATTCTTTTGTTCTTCAGGGTTTTGGCAGAACACTTATTCACCATATATTTAACCAGTAAGGAAATTGGTACAAGGATCATTTTCTTACTTAATTAATTTGTAACCCAATCAGGTACTGACAAAGTTAATTCATATTTACACACATCTTTTTCTAGTGTACTCATGGTATCCATGACCTGAGAAATGTTGTCGAAGGTCAACCATATTTGCGGCTCACCACCCATCATACTTATCCCATGTTCTTTTTCAACATCAAGATTCACCAATACTTCTCTATGGTAGGCCATTTTTATCTACTTTGTAAGCTTGGTATTGGAACTTGTCCTTTATATAATGGGTTGATTTTCAAATAAGTGAAAAATTAAGATCTTTGAACTCCTGTTACTACTTGCAAAATCAATGGAAAAGATAATGTCAGTATCATCAGGGGAGGACTGAGCTCTTAGGGTTGAATATTCCAATTCAACAAGAGGTGTGACCATTTCTCTTTTCTGTTGAAGTCATCTCTTTGTGAGTTCAATTACATGGGTGGTTCTCTGAAGGATATTATCTTCTACAGGTTCAGACCAATTTACATGAGGCAAGGGCACCATTGACTATTTCAAGTATTCAGGTTCAATAATTTCTGAACCATCTTCACAAACTCCTTTAATGTCTAACTTGAAATAATATGATGTGATTTTTGTTAACAACAACTTGGAGTTAACTTTCTTTTGAACTTCTCTTTCATTTAGACAATCTTCCCAGTGGTCTTCCAGTTGAGATGAGGGTACAAACTGACCTTCTATTTCTAGGACTTTCTTGACAAATTCCTTATTGTCAAAATATTTTCTTTTATTATAGAATTTAAAATCAAAGCCACATAAATCTACTCCAATATTTATGGCATCCTCTAGGATTTTACAGGAGACTCTTCCAAGTTTAAGAGGTAATAAACTATTTTGTTTATCCTCGGGTAGAAATTTATTTGTCACCACCACAAGCTACCAACATCTTAGGAAGTATAAAGAAGTCTAAGGTAAACCTAGGTAATTTCATGGGTTCTTCATCAAAACCACCCACTCTAAGGTAGGTGAACCTAGGAAACTGAATAAACATACTACCATAAACTTGCACTAGTTGCAAGACTTTAGGATAAAATCATTTCTCTTTCATCCCAGCTAGCTCAAAACATAGTTTTTAGGAAAAGACATCATGAACTTTCCTATAGTTAGGCAGAACCTTATTTCTCTCTAACAGAGGACAATAGACATATATAAAGACATTATGGTCCTAGATTTCATGGGGTAAAGATGTCAAATCTTGAGTACAAGCTAGACAATATAAAAGATAGGAAGACATGAAGAAATATTTCTTAATAGTCTGCGCTAATTTTAACTATTCTCACATAAAACTAGCTATAATATGGCCCAGTTTAAATACTATTTTCCTTCCAAAATGATGTGAATGAAATGAAACATCTATTCTTAAGAAAAAAGATCCTGAAGTGAACCTTTGACTCTATGCAGCATGACTAATAGGTCGTGGACATGAGATTTCATATGATTTTTACTCAAACCCTTGGGAAGCCGAGACCTACCCTCATCAAATGTCTTGGTCCAATTGGGAGAAATAAGGGAGAGATTTTTCTCAGGGGTCTCTTTGAACTTTTCATATGACTTAGTAGGAGTAAAGTCTGTGAAAGGTTCATTATGGACTTTGAAAACAAACATCATAGTATCTCTAGAAATTGGGTGCAACACTTTACCATCATGGGTATGTGCAGGATCATGGTATGCCAAAAAGTGGCGATGTGAAAAGAAGTCATGATTGATAGACTCTTTGAAAAACAACTATTACTTTCAAACAATATAACATTTTTGCAATATGAAATATACATCATATTATATGCTTCACCTAATGCAATAATAATAAATAATTATTTCAATTTGATGAAGTTTAAACTAAGTTAAGGTGGTCAGACACAAGAGTTTTTATATTCAGGAAAATTTGTAGCAGAAAAATTGTAATTAATTATTTACTTGGAATATCTATGTGTGTGTGTGTGATATATATATATATATATATATATAGATTCAATGAAGGTGAATGTTCAAAGACTAATGAAGAAACACATGAAGCAAAGACTAAAGAAAGACCTACTCTTGAGAGACCTAGAGATCAAACCATACCTTTTAGAGGTAGATGCTTTAGATGTAACAAACTTAGACACATGAAAAGAGAGTGTAGAGGTAACAGTTCTTTCAAACCCTTTTCTGGTTATTGTCATAATTGTTATGCATATGGACATCAGAAAGAACAATGTAGAAAACCTAACCAGTCTAGATATGAGAAAGATTACATCAAAGAAGAATCAATAGAAAAGATCACATTCCACAAATGCAATAACTTTGGGCATACTATAAGGTATTGTAAGCTAGAGGTTAATCAGGATAGAAGGAGACCACCTACATGTTACAAATTCAACAACCTAGGACACAGTGAAGTTTTACAAATATAATGGAGATGAAAATAGAAAAGGACCAAGAGGACCACCTCCTATGGTTATAAAGAAGAATGTTGGTGATAGTGGTAAAAGTCTTAATGAGTATATAGATGAGTTTGAGAATCATTTCAAGAAATCAAAAAATGAAGAGGGTGAGAAGATATGGAAGATAAAAGAGTTCAATAAGGCATTGGTTCAGAGAGAGGTAGTAGAAGCTACTATGTCTTCGCATGATGATTTCATTGTTGTATCGACCTAGAAGGCCGCATGGCCTTAAGGGGTGCATTAGATGAAGACACCAAAATATATCTAGCCCCTGATTATGTAGAATAAGCTCATGAAATCTTAGATATCATGTGTATAGACACTATGGATTCTATGTTTGTGATCATAGCACTTGGAGATTCATATTTCATGTTTGCGGGATTTGTGTTGACTAGACAACATGCGAAGTTGAGATACTTATGATTAATGTACTTACTCAATCAAAGATGGATAAAGAGCTTGAAGCATATCATTTCCTCAACATTTGATAACTAGTGACCAAGGAGATTAGTGTAAACAAGTATTTCAGCCATCTAGCAACCACATTGTGTGATCGATTAGAGAAAAAGTTCTTGAATTCAGTGTATCAAATGTATTTAGACTTTATACTCTTCAAGAATATATGGATGCACCTATAGTTTTTGATATTGTTGATAGACCGAGGTGTAAGTTGAAGAATCACCTATTTAGGTCTTGTGAGGATGATCTGAAAGGAGAATTTTTGAAAACCCCTTATGGCGTATTACATGTTGAAGATATTAGGGCATACATCCACTACAAATATGAGACTATTGGGGATGTAGATATATATAGGAAAATAGATGAAATGTTAGAATTAGATGGAAAGATGGTAGAAGAGTTCAAACATTTGGAAGACTAGTTCATTATTTATTTAACCCTCCTGAATGAGTTCCATGAAACTGGATGGTTCAAGATCATTCTAAGTAGAATTTATGACCAATTCATTTGGATTGGTGAGAAACTAGTTAAGATATGTGGGTAGATGATCAATGAGATAACCGAATTAGACAATACTGGAGCCCTCCCAGTAGCTGAGAAGAATATCAAAAGACTAGAAGAAACCCTAACCCATTCTAAGTGGGATAAGAGAGCGATGACAGTAAATGACATCTTTCAACAATATGTTAGATTGGTAGCAATGCTACTAGGTTACAAATTGGTCCACAACAATAGACTTAATTCTCTATCAACAGGAGTAGTTATGATGGAATACATAATGGTTAAAGAAAATAAGAAATATAACTAATGTAAAATACTAGCACAACAGTTATTAGAGAATGTGAAAGTTATCAAGAAAGGTAAGTCAAAGGCATTCATGTTTGGATCACTTTTGGTTCACATGTACATCCACATTGCACACAATTTTCTTGGAATGCACCCTAGAGAATGGAAGGATGATGAATCTTTGAGAGCTACCAAAGACAAGATAAGAATTTGGTAGATGGTGAATTGTTTGCAATGACAAAAATTATTCAAAGGAAAATGAAAGACAGGTACAAGATACCTAAGGAGATAGTTGAGAAATACAAAGACACAATCTATTTCATGGTTCAAACTGGTTGTGTATGCTTTGAGGAAGTTGAACCAAAGAAGAAATGGTTCTACCCTATGGGGTATGAGGTTAGTTCTAAAGTTATCCCAATGTAGGTTGAGCATGTATTAGAAGCTGAGATAGACACATTTGAAGAAATATCATGAACTTACTTAGAAAAGTTTGTTAAAGTAAGAGTGTAACAAGACAAGGGAATAAGGAGAGAAGAATAGAGAAAATAGTTGATGAAATTACTATGAAGGTAGAATTACAAAGGAGCAACTGAGAGAAGTAAGGACAAAGATGACAGAAGGATCCTTTAGCATGGCAATTGAGGCACCTCCTCCTTCTGAAGCTAAAAAGATAGTAAGTCCTACTATGGACATAATTGATTTAACAGTTAAACCATTGTTGGATATTGCTAATGCATGGGGAGGTGATTGAGAGATTTTATATGTTTACTCACTACATTACTGAATGAGCACACATAATATTGTCATTTGTGTTTTGCAACTGATGTCAACATATGTTTATGTGAGGAGAACAGGATGGTTATCATAGTGTACAGACACTATACGGATGTTTCAGATGCTACGAAGTCAGATGAGAGTTTGGGAAGGTGTTGTGATCTTCTATCCAAGATCACATCTTGTAATTTTTCATATTGGATCAGTTACATATGTTTTAGTGAAGACTGGTCACTGGACTGTGATAGTAACAAATGACCAAGTTAGTCTCTGTATTTTTGGTATATCTTCCAAATGATATGGATTCAAGGTATGCGAGCTTCAGGGATGATAGACAAGGTACTAAAGGATGTTTATTGGTCAGCTTAAGGTATGGAATACTTGGTGACATCAACTGTGGCACGTGTTCTATAGAAGACCTATTTGGAAGTCGACTTCGGAGATGTAGCATGTGTTTTTCTTGGAAAACATAAATTAAGGATGTCAGTCCTTAAATATTGTAATGTAATCTTTGTATACTTGTTTTAGATACCATGTTTATCTTAGCAAGGGTTTAATAATTATTTGTAATTAGGATAGGCTTATGGGCTGACCTAATCATGAGAATTGCAATAAAGTATAAATGAGAGATATTTTCTTTAAAAAAGATATGGATAGAAAAAGGTGATATAAAGAGATTGTTAAAGCTACCAGCTTGTGTCTACTATATGTAGAGTAGAGGTTTACTAGTGAACTTCATTGGAACTGATCAAGCAAAGATAGTTGTTGTCGAACAGTTCAAAAGATTGTGTATTTCTTTATATACACTTGTGTTGCAAAGAGTGAGTTTTGAAGGTTGATTTAACCCTCTTTGGATAGTGAGCCCTCCCTTTCTTCTTGACTCGTAACAGGGTTTGTCCTCTAACAAGGACTATGTACTGTAATGTTTCAATAAGCTCCTAACAGGACTAAATTTTCTAACAAGGATACTATACTCTTAGTACATCATTTATGGGTGCTAATTACCACCAGGGTTTTTACCTTTAATATGGTTTCCCTAACACCAAAATATTGTGTTATTGTGTTGGGATTTATTGTGTTCATTGGATCTAATATTGCTGCTACTTAAAGTTTAAAGTTTAATAATCTTCCATACAACTACTTCACCTCCACTCTTAGTTGTATTTTGGATTGTTATTCCTAACAATTGGTATTAGATCTTGTAGTCCTCAAAGAGAAATCTTAACAACTTGAGGTGATCTTGGAAATGGTTGTCTATAGGAAGGATGGTCAAAAATTTGATCCTGAAAAATTTGACAGTTGGAAGAATAATATGCAAACTCATCTACTATGTTTGGGCATCGACTATTGGTTGATCACAAAGAATAAGGTGGCTATAAAGATTGGGAGTGATTTTCCATTAGCTACTAATGATGAAAATAAGGTATTCACATACAACATGTTTACAAGGGAAGCATTGTTAAGTGCACTATCTAAAGGTGAGTTTACTGAAGTTAAAGACTTGGATTTGGCATATGAGATTTGGAGAAGATTAGAAGCATTATATGAAGGAGACAAATATACCAAGAAAGAGAAGCTACAAAACTATAAAACAAAGATGGAGAAGCTACAAATGAAGGATGATGAAAGCATTAGGGATTATGTTCAGAGGGTTACAAAACTTGTGGTTGGAATCAGAAATTGTGGAGGCACTTATGATGAAGAACAAGTTGTTGCGAAGATCCTTAGATCATTGACACCTATATACAAGTTCAAGGCTATGTCTATTTAAGAGACTATACCCTTAACTGTGAATTTTAGTAGAGACATGTTGATTGCAAAGCTAACTACCTTTGAGGCTACTGAAATGGGAGATTCGATACCTAAAGTGGATTCTACATTTAAGGCATCTGCATAGAAGAAAATGTCTACACTTCTGAGCACCATTAGTGAAGACCTAAAAGAAAAGCTTGGTGAGTATGCTGTGGAATGGGAACAAATAATGATAGAGGAAAGAAATATGGATGAACTTGTTGCACTAATTTCTAGAAGAGAAAAGAGAGGTAAGGGAAAATTTGAAGGCAAGTTACCCTTGAAATGTGTTTCATGCAATAAGGTAGGTCATTTTGCATCTAGATGTCCTACAAGAGTCCCTAAGTACAAACCTAATTTTTTCAAGTCTAAAAAGGATAAAGAATGTTATTATGCTAGTGAAGGCATTTATGATGATGATGATTTAGATTATGAAGAGATTGGATTTGTTGCTATTAGAAATGAACTAGTGCATGAGAAAAAGGCTTTAGTATCTCATGTTGACAAGAAAATTGAGTGGATAATAGACAGTGGTTGTTCAAATCATATGATTGGAGATAGAAACAAGTTTTTTAAATTAATGAAGTATGATGGTAGTGTTGTGAGATTTAGAGACAATCTTCCTAAACCTATCATAGGTGTAGGATCTATTACTTTGGATGGAAAGACTAATACAGATAATGTGCTTCTTGTTGATGGACTGAAACATAAGTTGTTAAGTGTTGGATAGTTAATGGATAAATATTTTCAATTAATTTTTTTTAATGGTAAATGTTTTATTAGAAGTAAGGCAGGTAAGCTGATTGCAACCGATACTAAATTTAGAGGTAATGTATATTAGTTAAGTACATTTGGAGCCTCCTTTTTTGTTGTGAAGGTTGATGACATTTGGTTATGGCATAGAATATTTTTTCATGTTAATTTTCATAACATTGTGAAGGAAAGTATGGCTTATGTAGCAAGAGATTTGTCAAAGATTGTGAAAACATCTATCACTATATGCAAAGAATGTGTTATTAGAAAACAGACTAGAAGAAATTACAAAAGAAAATAATATACATCAAAGGAAAGTTGGATTTGGTATATAAAGATCTATGTGGACCTACAAGGACAAGATCATACTACGGTGAAAGGTATTTCATGCTTTTTGTTGATGACTTTTCTAGAATGATTTGGGTTACTTATTTGAAAGAAAAATCATAAGCATTTGATAAATTCAAGTTGTTCAAAGAAAAAGTAGAGAATGAATCAAGTTTAAAGATTAAGTGTTTAAGGTCAGAAAGAGGTGGAGAGTTTACTTTAGACTTATTCAATTCATACTATGAAGAGCATGGGATAAAGAGACAGGCATCTTCTCTTAGGACTCCACAACAAAATGAGATACAAGAGCAAAGGAACATGACTATACTTGATGTTGCTAGGACAAAGTTGCTTGAATGAAATGTATCTCAAGTACATTGGAGAGGTTGTTGGGATAGAAGTGTATACATTTAATAGAATTCAAATTAGAGAAGGTACAAGTAAGACTCCTTATGAATTATGGTTTGATCATACTCCTACTGTAAAATACTTCAGAATATTTGCTAGTAAGTGTTATACCAAGAGAGATGATGAGATAGGAAAGTTTGATGCTAGAAGTGATGAAGGAATTTTTCTTGGTTACTCTACCAAGAGAAAGGCTTACAAATGTTTCAATTTGAGCTTAAGAAATGTGATTGAAAGTAACAATGTAAGAATAGATGAAAATTTTTAGATACAAGAAAGAATGTATGACAATAATCAGATTACAGAGATCAAAGAGGATATTGCTGTTACAGAAGAAGAACTTATTGAGGTAGAATGTGAAAAATAGACTTTTGATGTTGACACAAGTAAGGATACTAAGGTTACTAAGACTCTGAGGTATGTAAAGAATAACCATCCTAAAAATCAAATTATTGGTGATTCTAATCAAGGTGTAATGACTAGATCAAAAGCTAGAGAAGAAATTTGTTTGATTTCTCAAGTTGAACCAAAGACTACAGATGAAGCATGTATAGATAAACCTTGGATAAATGCTATGAAAGAAGAGTTAGATTAGATAAAGAAGAATAACACTTGGTAATTGGTTCCTAGACTTTAAAAAAAATGTAATAGGAACAAAATGGGTTTTTAGAACCAAAATGAATGAAGAAGGAACTATTGTAAGAAACAAAGTAAGACTGGTATGTAAAGGATATTCACAACAAGAAGGCATAGAATTTGAAGAAATTTTTTGTCTTGTTTCTAGAATAGAGGAAATAAGATTGTTCTTGTCTTATGTTGCACATAAACACTTCAAGGTGTATCAGATGGATGTGAAATCTGCATTCTTGAATGGGGATCTTGAAGAAGAAGTATACATAGACCAACTCGATGGATTTCCCCTATCCAAAGATAGAGACATGGTATGAAAGTTGAAGAAGACATTATATGGAATAAAGCAAGCTCTTAGGGCTTGGTATGCAAGGTTGGACAAATACTTACTTCACCTTGGATTTAGAAAAGGTAATGCTAACAATAATTTATACTTAAGAACTAGTGAATATAGAGTTTTGATAATTGAAGTTTTTGTTGAAGATATTATCTTTGGAGGCAATGATGAATTATGCAATAAATTATCTAAGAAGGTAGAAAATGAATTTGAAATGTCCATGATAGGTGAAATGAAATTCTTTCTTGGACTGCAAATAATTCAAAATGAGAATGGTATCTTTATTTCTCAAATGAAATATCTGAAAGAAATGCTAAAGAAGTTTGGAATGGAAGACTATAAACCAGTAGGAACACCCATGGTGACCGGTAATAAGCTATCATGTAATGATGAGACTCAGTGTGTATTTCAGAAAAAGTATAGATCAATGATTTGAGGATAACAATATCTCAATCATACCAGACCAAATATTGCTAATGTTGTTGGAATTATGGCTAGATATCAGGTAGAGCCAAAGGAGACACACCTAGCTACTGTGAAAAGGATATTCAGATATCTAAAAGGGAGAATTGAATATGGCTTGTGGTATGATAGGAATGATAGTTTTGTACTTCATGCTTATATTGATACTGATTGGAAAGGAAACATTGATGACATATAGAGTACTAGTGGTTGTTCATTTTTTCTTGGGAAAAAGTTGGTTTCATGGCTAAGTAAGAAGCAAGATTGTATAGCTCAATCTACTATGGAATTAGAGTATGTTGCTACTATCATTAAATGCACTCAAATTTTTTGGATGAAGCAAATTCTGAAGGATATTGGAATAACTTTTGATGAACCATTGGTTTGTTAGGAATGGGAACACTAAGAGGGGGGGGGGGGGTGAATTAGTGTTCACTGTATTTTAACTTTTCACTTTAATCTTTATGCTAAACTTAAATGCTTAAGTACTGAAATAAACATTCACATAAAAATGAAACATGAAATCAACACATGACACCAATATGATTGCGGGGAAACCCAAATAGGTAAAACCCCGGTGGGAATTGATACCCACTAATATTTTGCACTAGCATTTTGTGATCCTTGTTAGAAGATCCTTTACCCTCTTAGGAGTAGCTTTACAATGCTTTAAGTACAGTAGACCTTGCTAAGGGTTAGACCCTATTAGGAGTCTTTTACAATCATCCCTATTAGCGGAGAGGACATACTATCCAAGAGCTCACTATTCAAGTGGTGAAGGATACAACCTTCTAATCTCAGATACACACTATATCTATAGGATGAACTGCCACTGTGACACTGCTTGTTAGATCAGTTCCTTTGATGCACTAATGCTTTGACCTCTAGAAAAGCTCTAATACATCTTCTAGTGTCTTCACACACTTCTTCTATGCTTATTAAAATTCTCTATCAACTTCCATATTGAATACAATGGGTGCACCTTATATTTATACGCTCATACAAAATACACAATTAGGTCGGTCATATAGCTAATTAGAAACAATGCTTCCAAATGAATTGTCTTCAGCGTGCTTACAATTATACATATAAATATGTTAGCAACCTAAATACAATGGGTTTATATCCTTTACAACATTACATTATCATCACAAACCAAAATACTAACTGTCGACTCCATGCTCTTTTCTCTACTGGTGCACACTAGCTGTGCAACTTAAATTGATTGTAACTTTCTCATCCTTGCACATTTGATCATGCACTCATAGACCAAGAAAGAATATTATCTAACCAACTTAACTTCTACGGTGCACACCACAATTCATCCATACACATGTGTGCTGATGCTCTGAGCTGTAGGAACTCTGTATGCTGTCCAGTCTTCAACACTTAACCAAATTCTGATCTTTACATCAAGTGAGTTAACTCCAATCTGCTCTATGACTTTTTTGACATAATGAAAATACTATATCTATTCATATACCTCAGTATAGTCAAATTTATAATAATCTCCCCCTTTGTTATTGATGGAAACAAAGGAATATGGCCAAGTTGCTAACTGTCCCTTAACACAAATTTTTTTTTCTTCTATACATTTCTTATACATAATCTTATATCTCCCTATACATATTATACTCCATATTCTATACACAACTCTCCCCTTGACATTAATGACAAAGGTGCATCAAAAAAATTGTATCTACACATACTCACTGAGGGAAAACATCTGGATATGCAATCTTGAGGTTCTGGATCTCTTTTTTCAAAAAAGATGTCAACGAGTTAACTATCTGGAGATGGGCACATAAAGCATATTGAAGCTTCTCCATCTTCTTCAAATCTGTGGTTAGGCTTTGATCATAGGTTATCATGGTGGCATCAATCTCCTTTATGTTTTGATTGAGAATGTCTAGTGAGGGTGCAAGAGCATTCCTCACTTGAGTCTGTCTAGACCTTATCTTTGTCATCTCTTTCTCTGCCTTCTCAATTTTGTCCATTTGATCTTTGTATATATTGTTGCACATGTTTACATCAGTGGATGTGTTTGTCACTAAATTCTTCACCTTCTCAATCATAGCTTCTACTTCTTTTATGTTCTTGAAATGGGCATCAGTAAGCTTATCCTGATCCATGTAGTCTGCAATGAATTTCCTTGAACAAAAAATTATTTTAAAGATGCTTGTCTTGACTTGAGTTAATTTAGATCTAGAGAAAAGTTGCTCATCAACTCATTCAATCTCTTCTTCAGGTACTTCTCTTCTACAACTTTGGATGTAGATTATTCAAGGCTAAAAAAATTACTTTTGAACTGTGAGATAACTGTACTCACATCATCAACTAAGTGTACCTTATTCACTTTCATGTCTATAGGTAACAAATTGTTCAGTATGTTCACTGATTCCATAAGGAGAGGATTTATCATTACTTGTTTCTCCTTTGCCTTCTCCATAGCTAGGACGTTGAACTTAATTAGGGCTTCTTCTCTCGATGAGTCCAAACTACTTGTGTCAAGTGTCAAACTTGACAACAATGCTGAGGAGGGAGTGATGGGAGTGCTATCCATCACATCTTGTTTCACCTTGACCAGTTTATCTAATAATTCATCCTTAAGTTCACTTTATTTTTCCTCTTCTTCCTTATCAGATATGTCTTCAATGAGAACTTCTTCTTCATGAGTGGGAGGTGAGCTGCTACATAAGATTTTAGCTTCTTGTGTTCTCACAAAAGCTTCCTCAAACTTGTCCAATTCTATGTCAGTGGCTGCCATGGCTATCTCTACATTATCGATGACATTGGTGCTATCTTTGAGTGATTCTGGCATGGGTGTAGACTTATCTGCCTATTATTGAGTTCCATCTATGGGCATTGAGTCCTGTGGACCTATCACTAGTATATTAGAGGTCTCTGTTGCTTTGTCTTGCTTGCTAGATGCATGAGTGATGGGCACAAAAGGAGGTTTCATGTGTTGTTATAAGAACACCTTCTCAAAGGCCTTCTCTATTTCCTTTCTTATCAGCTCATAGTCTTTGTTCATAATGTGTAGAGTCCTCATCTTTGTCCTTAGGTGTGGTTTCACTAAATTTAATATCAGTGCATTTTATTCATTAGAACATACTGGCAGCCTATCTTCTAATATCTTTTCTCTGATCCTTAGATCCTCTTCATTTTCTTGTCTCTTTTGGAATTCTAAAATATCCCATACTTTATCTAGAATAGCAGTCTGCAATTCAAGAACTGTCTTCTTGAACTTGATCATATGTTTGACAATCATACTATGTATTTCTAATTTGTCAATTTCACTATATGTTTCATAATACTTCCCTACTTGATCAATTCTTCCCTCATAAACAATTTTGGCATTCAAAACTTTAAGGCTTGGTCTGAATCCTACCTTGGGAGGTGCTTGAATGTTTTTCTTTCTCCTTGTTGCTCATGAGGATGGATGACTAGTGCTATCTTCTTTCTTCCTCTTGACTATTGGCTTATACTCTAGAGGAGTGGTAAGGTCAATAGTATCTTTGGGTGCAGAAGGAGTATCATCTGATTCAGTTTTCATCTTCTTCAACTTAGGATCTTCTTATTCTTTACCCTTCTGACTATCATCTGATTCAGTTTTCATCTTCTTCAACTTAGGATCTTCTTATTCTTCCTTTGTTGTTGCACTTTTCAATTCTAAGGGAATCTTTTCATCCCTTTCTTTATCAAGGTCTGCTTGAGACACACCATGTATTCTCAAGATCTCAGATGTGACCTTAGCAACCTTTCTTTTTGTTGCAGTGTTGTTTAGCTTTTCATCTACTTCTCTTGTCTTTTCCTCATAAGTTCCCCACCTAGGTTCATTAGGATCTTTGGGGGTTGATAGAAGTACCTATGTGTAAGCTTCAAGGACTTGTTTGTCTACTTCATAACCAAGTGGATGAATCCACTTAGTTCTAGGCTCAACAGCTTCCATACAAGTAGTATCAGTTTCAACCATAAAGCATATTGTATCCTTATAATTTTCCACAATGTTCTCTAGAATTCTATATCTCATCTGCATCTTAACCAAAAAGGTCTTCAATTCCAATGTTACATAGTCTCTCAATGTACTTTCAATGGATGCTTTGTTGGATATCTGAGGCATGGTTGGAATGGACTTGTCCAAATACATATCTAAAAATTTTCCAACTATATGAAGGTACATATAGATGATTAATGATCTAAACCTGAATATCTTTGTCTTGTCATGCTTGATAGCTTTCATGTTATCTATCAACTATGCGCACAAGATCTCACACAAGTTGAACTCTCCATCTTCCTTCACAAGTTTGATGGCTGCTAGAATAGTGCCCGCAGACACACTATTCACCCTACTAGTGTGATGAAACCTGTATCCCAGTATCATTGACATCAATTTGATGTCTTCTTGCTCAATAGGCTCTATTGTCATGCCACACCTATCACTCCTAGACTTACAAGTTTGCTCAACTATTTTCCTGACATCATTGCCCACAAGAAGGATGGAACCTATCCTAGAAAGGCATGTCACTTCATTTATCAAGTCACTAGTGATTCTTATTGGTACATCACCAATCCAAAACAAATCATCATGAATTCTACTCAATAAAATCTTTATCCATTCTATCTCATAGAATTCATATGCCATAGCATACTCAACAATAGGGTGATCATTCCATTTAGCATATTCATCCATGAATGTCTTGTCTGGTTTCAACATGGTATCCATGTGCACTCTTAGCCTATCCAATCCAACAAGTTCCTTCTTATAGTAGATATATGCCCTAATGTCTTCCATATGCATGATGCCCATAGGCATGTGGGAGAAGGCTTCCTCTAAATCATCTAGTGCTGATTTAAATGGATGTTTCTTGAAAACATATCTCTTCTTCTCAGAGACATCATAAAAAATGTGAGTGGCCATGACCTACTTGTTAATCACTTTCCAACTGAACTCCAAGAAAATTTGACGGCTTCTGAATCAGCGCAATGAGCTAGGGTTTCTGCAACCAACCAAATGGACTGCAAACATTGATAGATCAATCTCCAAGGCTCTTTCTACTCTCTATTGCTTTGAATTTGAATGCAATGAGCAATCAAATAACTTTATGTGTACTTATAAGTGGAAATTTTGCCATTAATGCAAGTTACGTAAACCAGGCTATCACTTCAAAATTTGCAACTCGAGTTCTGCTCACAATCAACATGTGTGCTCTAGTACATAGGTACCTTTAAGATCCAAAATATTAATTCCAAAGGTGCATACTCTGAGGATGAGTATACTAGCCACGTAGGGATCTAGAGCTAAATTAGCTCCCCCTATGACCAGAGGGCCATTCATCCAGATGTAGAGGGTGCATCCAATACATTCTCAATAGTTGTGTCCTTCTTTTTCTCTAACCAAATCATGCTTGCATCATCTGAGGCTTTGATAAAATTAACTTCTCCTATGGGATCCAAAACTCATTCTTCAACCTTTTTAGGGCTTCCCTGACCTTGCGTTCTTGATCTATAGAATCTTGAGATATGTCCAGCCTTGTTACAAGAGTGACAAATGACTGGAGGTCTTATATTCCTTAGCGTATTGACATGAGTCACCATTCTACATTGTTTTGTTGTGTGACCATTATAGTTACATATCTGGCATGTAACATTTTGAGAACTTCTTACATTTGTCTGATTCTAATTTCTCTAATCTTGTTGAATCCTATTCTTCTTGCTAGTCTTGTAATTCATAGCTCTATGACCAAACTTGTTGCATGAATAACAATAACCATTAAAAGGTTTTACCTTTGTATAGTTCCTCACAATGTGTCCATGCTTGTTACATGCAAATCAAGTGCGTTCTACTTGCTTGCATTCATTCTTAGGTGGTTTTCCATTATCTTTGGTTTGATCTTCAGTCTCCTTAGCATCAGTAGAGTCCTTTTGTGAATCCTTTCTTGCTTTCATATTGTCAATCTAATTTTGTGCTTCACTGTATCCAATACAAATGGTGTCTCCTTTGGCTCTTCTTGCATACAACTCAGATTCTACCAAATCAGAACTGGTGTGTAATTTTTTAATATGATCCGTTGCCTTTTTTAATTTAGATTCCAAGTTTTCTTTGATATTCCTTAGCTTCAAGACTTCCAAGTTAGCTTCCCTTAGTTCTTCATTGAGTTGAAGATTCTCCTTGACTTGTTCATTATAGACATCTTGATTCTTCATTATTTTGTCATCAAATTCTTCAAGCTAATTTAATAAGGATGCATTTTCTTCACTCAAATTCTTAACCTTTTCTTCAAGATCACTGTGAGAGTGTCTTTTCAAATCCTTTCTTAGTCTTTTGATAACCAATTGAGCATCATTGAATTTTTTTTTGGTTCTTCAATTTCTCCTTCTGAATTGTCTAGGTCTTCAAGAGTGGCTTCAAGATTTTTCTTCAGATGTTTCATTTCTGCTTTGTCCATGATCTCCTCAAGTGATTAAAATTCTTTGCTAAGGACCATATCTCTGATACCAATTGTTAGGAATGGGAACACTGAGAGTGGGGGGGGGGGGATGAATCAGTGTTCACTCTATTTTAACTTTTCACTTTAATCTTTATGCTGAACTTAAATGCTTAAGTACTAAAATAAACATTCACATAAACATGAAACATGAATTCAACACATGACACCAATATGATTACAGGGAAACCCAAATAGGTAAAACTCCCATGGGAATCGATACCCACTAATATTCTGCACTAGTGTTTTGTGATCCTTGTTAGAAGATCCTTTACCCTATTAGGATTAGCTTTACAATTCTTTAAGTACAGTAGACCTTGTTAAGGGTTGGACCCTGTTAGGAGTCTTTTACAATTGTCCCTATTAGGGGAGAGGATACACTATCCAAGAGCTCACTACTCAAGTGGTGAAGGCTACAACCTTCTGATCAAAGATACACACTATATCTGCAGGATGAACTGTCACTGTGACACTGCTTGTCAGATCAGTTCCTTTAGTGCACTGATGGTTTGACCTCTAGCAAAGCTCTAATACATCTTCTAGTGTCTTTGCACACTTATTCTCTACTTATTACAACTCTCTATCAACTTCCATATCGAATACAATGGGTGCACCTTATATTTATACGCTCATACAAAATACACAATTAGGTTGGCCCTATAACTAATTACAAACAATGCTTCCAAATGAATTGGCTTAAGCATGCTTACAATTATACATATAAACATGTCAGAAACATAAATACAATGGGTTCATAGCCTTTACAACATTACATTATCATCGCAAACCAAAATACTAACTTTTGGCTCCATGCTCTGTTCTTTGCTGGCACACACTGGCTGTGTAACTTAAACTGACTGTAACTTTCTCATCCTTGCACATCTGATCATGCGCTCATGGACTAAGAAAGAATGTAGTCTAACCAACTTAACTTCTAGGGAAAACACTATAATTCATCTGTACACATGTGCTCTGATGCTCTGATCTGCAGGAACTTTGTACACTGTCTAGTCTTCAACACTTAACCAAATTTTGATCTTTACATCAAGTGCGCTAACTCCAATCTTCTCTATGAATTTGTTTCCATAATGAAAACACTGTATCTAGTCATATACCTTAGTATAGTCAAATTTCCAACATGGTTATCCATTGTGATAAGACTAGTACATTAAATATGTCAAAGAATTTGGTGATGCACTCTAAAACCAAACATATTTATATTAAATATCACTTCTTGAGAGACAAGGTGGTAGAGAAGGAAATAAAATTAGAATATATTAGTACAAAAGAGAAGATTGTAGATATCTTCACAAAGCCACTTCAAAATGCTACCTTTGAATATCTTAGAGGTATGTTGGTGGTTCAGGCCCCTCCTAGTCATAATTAAATGATGTAGAGATGCATCAGTCTAGAGGTTTTTAGAGCCTTATCATATTATGGACTGGATGTAGGGATCTACTCCTTAGGGGGAGTGATCATGGAAGAAAGATGTTGGAAAATACTTGATGACTCATGACACCCTTTGCCATTATTTTCAAAGGGGGAGTGTTGCTATGATAAAATCCCTACAGTATGGGGAGATTGTATGTAGTATTGTTTGGTTGTAGAACTTTGGATTGATATAACTTTGGGATGATGGATTTTCCCATATGTTTACATCAATGCCAAAGGGGGAGATTTTTGGATATTATTAATGAATGGGGAGGTGATTGAGAAATTTTACATTACTAAATGGGCACTCATACTATTGTCATTTGTGTTTTGTCACTGATGTCAACATATGTTTTTGTGAGGAGAACAGACTGGTTATCAGAGTGTATAGACATTGTATAGATGTTTCAGATGCTACCAACTTAGATGATAGTTTAGGAAGGTGTTATGATCTTATATCCAAGATTGCATCATGTATTGTTTCATATTCAATGAGTTATAGATGTTTTAGTGAAGACTAGTCACTGGACTGTGATAGTGAGAAATGACAAAGTTAGTCTCTATATTTTTGGTATATCTTCCAGGTGATATGGATTCAAGGTATGCGAGCTTGAGGGATGATAGAAAAGGTACTGGAGGATGTTCATTGGTTAGCACAAGGTACATAATTCTTGGTGATGTCAATTGTGGTGTGTGTTCTAGGAAGACCTATTTGTAAGCTGACTTAGGAGATGTAGCATGTGTTTTTCTTGGAAAACATAAATTAAGGATGTTGGTCCTTAAATATTGTAATGTAATCTTTGTATAATTTTTTTAGATACCATGTGTATCTGAGCAAGGGTTTATGTAATTTTTTTAAATTAGAAAAGGCTTATGGGCTGACCTAATCATGAGACTTGTAATAAATTATAAATGAGAGATATTTTCTTTGGAAAAGATATGGATGGAAAAGGTGATATAAAGAGATTGTGAAAGTTGTGAGCTTGTGTCTGTTGTATGTAGAGAAGAGGTTTATTGGTGGACTTCATTGGAAATGATCAAGAAAAGATAGTTGCTTTTGAACAGTTCAAAAGATTGTGTATTTATTGATATATAATTATGTTATGAATAGAGTTATGAAGGTGGATTTAACCTTCTTTGGGCAGTGAGCCCTCCCTTTCTTCTTGACTCCTAATAGGGCATGTCCTCTAACAAGGAATATTTACTGTAATGTTTCAATAAGCTCCTAACAGGGATAAATCTTCTAACAAGGATACTATACTCTCACTACATCATTTGTGGGTGCTAATTCCCACTTGGGTTTTTACCTTTTAGAGGGTTTCTGCAACACCAGAATATTGTGTTATTGTGTTCATTGGATCTAATATTGTTGCTACTTAAATTTTAAAGTTTAATAATCTTCCATATAACTGATTCACCCTCCCTCAGTTGTATTGTGTATTGTTATTCATAATACACATGAGAAAATTATAGAAGTGGTTGTACATACGAACACACCTAGGAGATCTACAAGATCTAGTAAACCAAGAATCCCTAAGAAGAAAAAGGTAGAAGAAACAAAGAAGAAAGAAAAAAAAGTGATTGAGAAGAAAGAGGAAAAAAAAGTACAGAAGAGGCCACAAGATCTATGGAAGCGAGATATTCAAATGTTGGAAAAGAGATTGATAAGAGATGAAAATCTGAAAACAATAAATAGATACTATGAAAGGTATGACCCTAAAAATCAAGTTATAATTGAGGACACAATAATTGAGCACTTATTAATTTAAAAGAAAAAATTGTTAGAGATACAAGGAAGTATTCCTAAGGACTTGTATAGAAAGTTAGAAATAAGAAAATAGTTAGCATAGTCTGAAGATGAGAATATAAGAAATAAGGCTATTGAATACATGTTACTTGTAGTCTCTATACAAGAGTGGGAGAGGATCATCAAAGAGCTAAAACCTTTATTGAGGACTACGACTAGATTGGTGAGGATTATGGAAAGAAAGTGTGATGATGTCATAAAGGATACACAAAAGGCATTAGATCAAATCCTTATGTGCAACATGCCTAAGAAGACTTCACCTCCCAAGGTTACCAAGCCTACACCCTTAGGAATGGGAGAAAGTTCCAAGACAATAGAAGAAAGTGAGCAAGCTAGCGAAGTTGACAAGAAACCAGACTTATTCATTTATGGTATGTCTATATCATTAGACACTTCACTTGATACAAGTGACCTATTTCAGGACAATCTGGACAATGCGATGTTAATAGAAGAAGAAGGACACAAAGAGGAAGAACTAATGCAAGAGAGGATAGGAGGGGCCAATAATGGCACACCCTAACTAGATCCACCTTTCTCAACAACACATGAAATCAAAAACACACAATAGTGAGAGAGAGAATGTAGGAAACTTTCATATATTATCTTCAAATTGATTCATACATGTTGGGTTGTAAGGCCTTCCTAGTTTCAGCCAGCTATTACAATCAAGTACAGAAGTCCTCTAACATGTGAGGATCTTCCAACAATCTCTACTTTCTATCCTCTATCAAAAAATGACTACTAAACTCTAACCAAATAACTACATTTATAAAAGAGGCCACCAAACCAAGTCAGCCTTCAGATCCATAATGAATGGAAGGAATGACTTGATCTAGGTCCACATGCTTCCCAATGATGGATACCGACATTAAATCCATCACCCAAATTAACTGCATGAGTTGGCCTCAAAAGAAATCCAAAACAAATAACTCAGTAAGCAAGGAAATTGAGTGCTAGGAAAGCATCACCAAGCTCTAGGGAAATTCACCGAGTACCAGAGAGATAACTGACAAACAACGGTGAACAAAGGAAACTGATAAACACCAAACCAAATCGGTCAAAGAAGGAACCGAGCAACACAAACAAACTCAAATATTTTTTTGGTGAAACAGGATTGCCAAGGACTCGAGATGCTCCTACATCAAAAACAAACAAAGGAGAAAAAAGAAGAAAAAGAATAGGAGTAAACAAAACAACAAGAAGAAAGATAAGAAGAAGAGAAAGTAGTAGAAGAAGAAGAGGTAGTAAGAACAGAACTCAAACAAGAGCCAAATACCTCCTCCACTTTATTTTTGGCAAGTATGACCAAACCGGTAAGCATAGATGTGGAAAACATGGATGAGGATAGACTCATGAGGTTATCCTTCATGGCTTTTGCTAAGGAAAAAGAAAGGTCAGTACAAAAGGGGGACAAGAAGGTAAAGATGATCACTAGGGAAGTGGAGACAATGAAAAAAATACTGCCTACACCTCTTATTTTTGAAGGAAAGGATGATGCAGATAATTTGAATATGGCACTAGACAACTTTGATAGTCATTTTGAGTCATTGTTGAAGATCACAGAAGATAGGTTCGAAAGTAGATTCCTAGAAAAGAAGTTGAAGGAAATTTGTCAGTCTATCCAATGGGACTTGAATATTTTGAAATAAACTACAATAAAGGCTAAGAGCTATGTGGAATAAGGAAAAAGATATAAATCCATTGCATAAATCCTATCAGACATGTTAAAAATATTGAAGATATCATAGCCAAGGATAAGGCTACCTTAGAAAACTTAATGGATAGTCATGAAACCTCTTCACAATCTATTATGGAAATGGACAAATAGACATCCAATATCTTGGATAAGATAAGTGTTTTGAATATGTAGAAAGGGAGAGTAGTGGAAAGATTTGGTTTGCTAAAGAGTTTAATCAATCCTAAGCTATCAATGACAAATGCTATACCCACTGACTTGAAGGTAGTAGAAACAAGATTTTATGCAATGAATGGACTGATCCATGTCAATGAGCTTCTAATTAAGTCATGGACTAATGAAGTGAAGACCTTGGAAGACTCCTTCCAAGACATTTTAAATCTGGTGAGTAAGCACTAAGTCTTTTGTGCTTAGAATTTTGAAATTTTGTAAGAACCTTTGCCACTAATGTCAAAGGGAGAGTAAGAGAAGATAAAAAGTGAGAAGAAGAAAAAGAAGTAAATAAAAGAAAAATAATAAAAGACAAAAAGAGAAAAGAAAATAAAATAAAAGAGGAGAATATGTATATACAAAAGTAGAAGGGAGAGAGTGTTCAAACACTTAGTCATTTTTTGTTAAGTGTTGCCATCAATGCTAAAGGGAGAGATTGTTGGCAAGTGATGTTTGGGATCACTATGGATCACTTAAGGGTTTTCATTTATGGCAACACTTATGATGGAGTGATCGCATGAAGTAATATTAAGTAATGGAGACTCAGTCATGAAAATGACTAAGTGCAAAATAAAAAGTAGCGGTATTCTACAGTATAGGTTTGGTCAGCGATGATGATCTGTGATGTATTATGGCTTGAAAAGTTAAAGGAAGACATTTTAGGATATTTATGACCTTCAATTAAGGTCGCACATGTTTTTGAGTTGATATCATGAATATACAATATTGTGAAGGTATGCAAAGATAAAGAATCAGTGAAACAGGGTATGTGAATAGTCATGATGACTGAAGGAAGATCAAATGGAATGGTAATGTGCTAAGTCAGATGAAAGTTGTATATTGCTGATACTTTGGTAATATAAGATTTCCAACTTAGTATTTATCATTTGCATAATTATTTATCATGTTTTGTATTGTATTTGGGAGACGAATGGATCACATAATTAGTATAAGTATAGAGTGTTTTGAGGAAGTGATAAGTATGTATGAGAGGATGATATGATAAATGTGAATAGAAGATGTGAGATCAAAGATTGAAATAGATATAACAGGAACTATCAACGCATAGAAGATGCTTATGTAGTTCACTTTTGAAGAACACTTTTGTGACAGTATTCTGATTGTAATAGATGTAAGCTCACCACCTTTAATAGGGTTTTTCTATACCCCTAATAGGGTTTTGTATTCCTCTAACAAGGAAATGTACTATATAATACTCAGCTCCTAACATGGCTAGATATCCTAACAAGGATACTATATTTTAGTGCATAGTTGTGGGTACCATCCCCACCAAGGTTTTTGCTTGGCTAGGGTTTCCTAGAAAACAAATCATGGTATTATGAGTTATGTGTTGTGTATTTATGTTCTTTTCATTTTAGAATTAATATGGTTTATTAACAATTGATTGGAGTTTAAAATAAAGTTCTATAATACTAATCCACCCCCCGTTCTTAGTATTACCTAATCCTAACATCAATATGCTTAAACAATTTGAACTAGTTTGAACCAAGTTCAAAGTAGTTCAAAGGTACAAATTAGTTCAAAAATTTTAGGAATGACCAAAGGTTCAAAGATTCAAAATTTGCAAAAGTACAAGGCTTAGATCAAAAGAAAATGACTAAGGACCCAAACCAACTTGTGACCGCTTACAAACTAGGCCAAAAAGGGATTTTACTTTGGAATATAAAAGTCAATGGTTCAAAATAAAAGAAAATCATATACCAAAAATATGGCAACTCTGAAAGAAATACTTGACCTAACATCGGCTCTAACTAGGGACCAAGTTTCTTGAAACACAGAGAACTCATAACTCAAGTTAACCATATGTATAGAAGAGAGCAAAGGATGAAACAAAATGAAATTAAAGAAAATAGAGAAAACAAAAACTAACTGAAAGGGGAAAAAAAAAAGAGAGAAGAAAATGGAAACTATGTACATTGAAGGGAACAACTTGATCAGAGTTTAAAAAGTTTGAGATCTTTCCGTTATAGGTAAACAAAATGATCTTTTCATTTGGATACTTCAGCTTGTAAGCATTTAAGCCTATTTCCTCCTATATGATGAAAGGCCCCTTCCACAAAGACTCAAATTAACCATAAGCTCCTTTAGTTTCTCTAAATTTATCCCATAGCAATACCTCATAATCTTTCATGAGCTTCCTCCATCTTTCCTTCATATCAAATATTTTCTTTACTTTCATCTGATGATCAGTTATATGATCTACCAGGCTTTCTCTTTCTTCTTCCAGCTTATTCAAATATAACACTCTCTTTTCCAAAGCATCTTGAAAGTATTTTTCTTCAATTATTGATTGCAACTTAGTTGCTAAAAATTCAACTGGTAGGGAAACTTGTGCTCCGACACCATATAATAATTCAAAGGGTGTCATACCTATAGCTCTCTTTGGAGTGATGCAGTCAACCCACAGTGCTTCGTATAATTTCTTATACCAATATTTTACATTTATACTCACCAACTTTTTCATGATTGCCACCAAATTTTTGTTTCTCAATTTTGCCTAACCGTTTCTTTGAGGAAAGTAGTCAGAGGAGTGGGCTAAAGAAATACCATGGACATAACAAAAACTAGTTAATTCCTAAGATGAAAAATATGTTGCATTGTTAGGGACTACTTTTTGAGGTACTCCAAAATGGACTAGAATTTACTCCTTCAGAAAATCACATACTACTTGTGAACTAATCTTTTTGGTTGGAATGGCCTCAAACCATGTATTAAAGTAGTCAGTCATTGTGAGTATGTACAAATGACCTGCATTTGAAGCTAGATTTATAGGACCTATAAAATCTAAACCCCACTACTTGAAGGGTTCATCAAACACCACTAGCTTCAAAGCCAGAGAAACCAACTCAGGTTTTCCCATGAAAAGTTTACTTCTCACAATCCTTTATGTATGAATATCTATCATTGAACATCCTTGGCCAATAAAAGAATTTCCTTAGTATTTTGAAAGTTTTCATAGTAGAGGGAAAATGTCTCCCGCAAGATTCATCGTGGAATGTTTTGAGAAGCTTCATTTACTGACCCTTGTCACCACATCTTAGAATGGTCCCATCAATACCATTTTTGTACATAACACCTTGAGAAATAACATACTTACTTGCGTTAAGTCTCATATTTTTATTTTCTCAAGGGGTTAGGCTCACAGGGAATTCTCCATAAGTCAAAAAGTGAGCAACATTTGAGAACCAAGGATCAGTAAGACTTACCAACAAATCTAGAGGTTGTTGTTCAACATTATGTTTGGATGAACCTTCATTTTATGCTATCAATTTACAAACTCCCCGACCCCTTACTAGCTCGATGGGTTTCAAAGTAAGGTCATATTCTTGTATTTTAGCTATCTAGGTTCCTCTTTTATTCCCTCCAATTTCTTGCTAAGTCAGGATACTTTTTACTGTAGTATCAGGTACATATATTGTTAAGTTTGAATGTATAATGTAGTATCTAAATGATTTTATGACTCTTACAATAGCATATGCTTGCTTCTCAATGAGTGAATATTTTATTTTATGTTTCTTCGGGGGTGTACTCATAAAGGCTATGGGAGCTTCTTCCCCAGTTTCAATTTTCTAAGACAAAATACCTCAAAGCATATGTTCTAATGCATAACAATATATATTGAAGTCTTTCTTGAAATCAGGAGTGACCAACATAGGAGCCTTAGCTATAGTAGTCTTGATCTCTTCAAATGCTTTTCTACCTTTCCCATTCTACTGAAAATTTTGTTTCTCACTCATTAGATCAGTTATATGCCTTGTAATCTCTGAGAACTCTAGGATAAATGCTCTCAAGAAAATCACTTGGCCAAAGAAAGACCTCACTCCAATTCTATTTACTAGAAGATTCAACTGTTTGATATATTTTACTCTTTCTGAGTCGATTCTTATGTCATCCTTTGAGACAATATATCCCAACAACTTTCCTTATTCAAAAAATAAAATTGATTTCTTTAGATTCAAAGATATATTGTACTCTCTATATCTTTTTAGCACTATTTTAAAATCCATAATGTGATACTTCCTCCACCTCGACAATATCATGAGATCATCAAGATATGTTACTATGATTTTATTCAATAATTTTTTAAAGGAGGAGTTCATAACTCTTTGAAATATCACCTCGTCATTAATCAGACCAAACAACATTTGAGTTTAAGCATAATGTCCCAAAGGAGTTATGAAAGTGGTTTTATGTTGATCTTCTTATGCCATGCTTATTTGATTGTACCATGAAAAACCATCTAGCATGGATAGCATCTCGGAACCTGCTACTATTTGAAGAATATGTTCCATGGACAACAAGGCATAGGTATCTTTGAGACTAGCTTACTGGAGATTTTGGAAGTCAACGCAAATTATAATTTATCCATTTTTTTTTGCATACAGGGACAATATTAGCTATCCAAGTTGAATGATGTATTGGATAGATTATCCTTGCCTTTAACATTTTCTCTAATTCCTTTACTATTTATTCTGACACTTTGGGATTATAATTCCTTAATTTTTGGTGGAAAGGTGTTGCATTTGGCTTCAAAGGAATGTGATGTTTGAAGCGACCATCTCTGAAATTCTTGAGGTCTTCATACACCCAGACGAACATGTCTCTATAATTAAACAATTTATTTTTTAATTTATCTCTCTCAATAAGTGAACATTTTTTCCTACTACAATCCATTTTAGTTCAAGGTCAGTGCCCACATTAATCTTGTCATATTCTTTAGAGACTTCAGAATGTATAGGCCTTTTGTTGACTGAACTATCATCCCTGTTTGAAAACAAATCTTCCAATGAAATTAGAACTTTCAGAATTTCATTCCTTCTTAACTGAAGCATGTCGTCATCATTATCTAGATTATAAAATGACTCATTACAACCATTATAGGACCCTTCAAAATATAAATTTGAGAAATGCCAGACACAAGTCAAGAATTCTTCAATTTGGTAGTAATTATTAAATTTTGCTAGTGATTAACATTATTTGGGACGCTTGGTCAGTAAATCATCTATACTCTATAGGAGTCCATTTTAAAATCTTAATGTGGGATTAGGAGAGAAGATGACACTACCAAATAATTTTCCCTAGTATTGAGAAACCTGGGGATGGCATCAATTTAGAATGCTTAAAAAATTCTAGTTCATCCCATACCCAGTTTTTGTAATATTTTAATCTAGCATTATTCATTGTATATCAGTTCCTAACTTGGTTCACAATAAGTTCAACATCTCCTTTTGAAATCAACTCCTTGATACCTCTACATTTTTCCTCCTACAGGCCAAGAAATAATGCTTCATATTCAGAAGTGTTATTAGTATTTATAAAATCAAGCTTAAAGGAAATAGGGAAAAACTACCTTGATGGAGATATCAAAATTACACCAGTGCCTAAACCACGCTTGAAGAACTCCCATCAAAATCCATTTCCCAAATTTGTGAACTTTCTTCATCTGAAACTACCAAAGATTCATTTTCATTTTACGACATCCTAACATAGTTCTTGAACTGACAGTCATGGAACAAAATCTGGGCTTTGGGATCCTTTGAATGAAATATGGTATACTTATTTCTAGGCTTAGGTTCAAGTATTACTTTAGTTTTTCCCACAAGTATAAAGGCTTCAAACCAATCCATCTCAATTTCCCCTCCGATATCCTTATAAAAGGTTCTACTCACTAACATACCATAACTATCTGGAATATCCACAAACCAAGAAGGTCAATTTCACCCTTTTATCAGGACAAGGGACCAAAAATGCTTGCATGTCTTTTATCTAACCAATGAGAGGTACTTGTTTACCATCCATAGATTAAAACTTACCAAAGGTCTTACTAAGGGTAAGCCCTAAAGCCTTTGTAATAGGTGAAAGCATAATATTATCTGAGGCTCCCAAGTCTATTATACAATTACTTAGTTTTTGACCATTTAGAATCAAGGATATATAGAAAGGATTTGGCTTGTGTTCCCCCCATCAACTTTTAATAATTGAGAGGTTTCAAGGATTTTAGGTGTCTTAGGAGATTCTTAAAATATAAAGACAGGGGTACTAGTAGGAGGTACAGTTTCTTCAAAATGATTACTCTGAGAGTTCGAACCAATCTCACCTTTGATGAATTCAACCAATTTATTCAACTCTTTAGGATTTGACTTCAAATACTCAATAGTGGAGATGGTTATAGTAGATGTTTTATAAAAATCTATGATACAAAATGAGGGAAGAGAGGTGACACTCATCATATATTTTTGTTGAGATTTAACATCATCTCCCACTTTTGTATCAAACAAAGCTATATTCTTGATTTTTTCTTTCCCTTTCGAAGCCATATTTGGTGTGTTATTTATTGATGAAAATTTAGGATCACATTGATTTATAGTCAAAATCCTATAATTAGGATCATTTAAAGTAATAATAATATCCCTAATTTCCTCATCACCTGACTCATACTCCAAAAAATATGAACCATGACTCACTGATCCTTCATGAACTTCTTCTACATGTGCTTCTCTAAGTTCATCTCTTGTGTCATTTATTTGTAAGAATCTTAACCAGTCTGGTCAAGTAGCTCCATCATGATCAATACTCAGATGCAAAGAGTACATGTTTTCTTTACTAGGTGCAACTTCAATCTATAGGTGAGGTTGTGGATAGGTTAGGTTTTTCCCTTAAGATGTATTATACTTATTATGACCCATGTCTTGATATGGATTCTGGTAAGGATGATTAATTTGTCTCTGCCTCTTTAGAGTAATCATGTCATTGACCAATCTTTGAGCAACTAGATCAGTGGTAATAGGTGATGAAGTACCTAGAGTTTGTACATCTCTTTTCCATTTTCTAGCTATGATGAGCATGTATTCAAGATGAATAGCTGATCTCTAAGCTTGTGCCAAATTTGGAACTCCATCTTTTCATAAATGAAAACTTACATTCGGAGGCATGGCATTAAGAAAGAAACCTTTTTTTATTTTTAGCACTTGGCCTTGAGGCATTAGGAATCCTTTGTACAATCTTGTTAAAATTAGCTATGAACTCCCTCATGGGTTCATGTATCTCATTTTTCAATTGTGTTAATTAAATTAAAAGTGTGTATTCATCTCCAAGAGTCTTGAATCTAGATTCAAAAGTTGTTATAATTTCAGGCTAATTATAAATGGAAGTTCAAGGAAGATGATGGAACTAGTCTACGGTGCCTTTAGTGGCAGTTTGAAAAAATAACCTTACGACCACATCTTCAATCAGAACATTTATTATACCACATGCAGAATGAAAATTACTTATATGATTGTCAGTGGAAATCTTCTCGTCACCATTGAATACAGGTAACATGTCAGAGGATCCTTTATGAAAAGTGCCAATATTTACACCAAGCTCTAGAGGACTAGACTGGTTTCCCCATGGTTGAGCCATATTGAGTAAAATTATGTTCAAGGGTTGTAAATTAATCACAGGAGGGGCAAGATTTCCAGGAGAGATCAAGGCTTGAAAATTTGAGGTTGTATGTATGACCTGAGGTGGGGAAGAAGGCCTACTAATAGATTGGATTTTATTTCTTCTTCTTTGGGTATGATGAGGGGAAAAGTTTAATTTTATTATAATTTCAAAATCTTCTTCCAAAAATCCTCTTCTCTTATTAGTCCTGGTATATCTTCTTTCTACCAAATTGATATATGAATTTATTTCAAAGAAAAATATATTACACCCAGGCTATTCTATTCACTACTGCTACTTGTTGTACAATAGGAATTCCTCTGAATTATTCTCCTATCTCTTCTTCTTCTTCAAGAACCCTTTGAACTTCAAGATATTGTTGATGACTATGTCATCAATTCCAAGCTAGAGCATTTAGATCAAAAATTAAATCTTCTTGACTATCTGCAAAACCCAAATTCGGTTGAAGAACGGGTAATACACCATCAATGGGTAAAACCATAGTCTTTGATTATGAACACTAAAATATTTAAATGATGGTTAGTCACTTCTCTGATTCCCCAATAAAGTCACCAAAAATTTGTTAGCAAATGGATTTGTCTTCTTAAATTTCAAGTTTTAAAAACCTCTATTGTCCTAGATTTGAAGATCAAATTAGTTCATAACAGTTGGGTAGACTTTATTATTAGCCTCCCTCTGAATTTCTTTCAGGTACAACTCCCTCATTGTATATGCAATCAATCCCAAAGCTATAAAGAATGTTTTTGTTTTAAACCCAAAAACAAGGAAAAGGATTGCATTACTTACTCATAGATGAGATGCAACATACTGAAAAGAGATTATAGTAGAGAAAAAGAATCAAGAACATCATGAAGCCCTTCAAGAATTTAAATAATTTATAAATTTTTCAATCAGAAGAGAATAGTAACACCAGAATTTATCAAACTATTATGTCATAATATCAAATAGCTCATAGAGATCAGGAAAATCATTCCCAAAGTAATATCCCATGCATCAACCATAAATAACACATATTCATATTAAAATCATAGAGCTGAAAAAGTATTGTATTGATTCAAAGTTCAGCCACAAAAGATATTTCAAAAATAACATATATAAATTCAATTTCTAGTATCACCATCCAAGAGAAAATACTATTGTAAATCCTAACAAAGAGTAAAAATAGTATTATCCTCTATTCCCTTTTTATTCTAACCCCTAAAAGAGTTTCATCCATAAAAATATATAGTTTTCAAACTTAATGTATCCTTAAAATCTTAACCTCCTTAACGGTTAACCAGAGTAGTTTAAAAATAACATAACGTGTTTAAAAGTAGACAAATCCCCCAAGTTCAAAGAAATGCAAAAGAGTAAATAAAAATAAAAGACCGCTAAATAGGGGATTTGTTAATCCCATCTTCATCTCAGTCCTTGTCATCTATCTCTACATGTGCCAGCTTCCAAATGTGATAAACACCTATGAACTCCTACACCACGCTATGACTCAGATTCCTCAAGCTCAGTAACCAGATCTTCCATATGTCGCGATCCCATTTCATTTTAGTAATCTATTTGGAATAAATGGGTAAATTTTGTATGCAAATAATGAGAATAGCTTTAATTTGTGCCACCTTTGTGAGATCTATAGGCATAGGATTGGGTTATTCTTTGATCTCTTTTGAATTTTCTTCAAAAGACTTTATCAGAGGTTTAATGTAGATGTTTCCCTCTTCATTTAGAGTCATGCTATTGGGACTTATGATCACCATATCCTTGATGAAATCATTGTACATTTCTTTGATTCTTGTTTCCATGCTTCACACTTCAGTGATGGCTGGTTCATACATGAAACATCTCCATCTTGCATTTTCTTTGACTATATAAAACATGATGACATCTACTAATTAAAGTGGGTTTTCTACTAGGAACTTCTCTATGCCATACAACTCTACATCCATGATTTGTGCAACAATTGTAGACCATTTTCTTTCTTTTGTCTCCCAGGCTGTGAGTTGTGGTTGGACTTCACTTAGTAAAGCATCAATATCACTAAAAATAATAGAACATTTTTGCAAGAAATTTTTTCCCTTTTTCAATATGTAGTTTACCCACTCATCCATGGTTTCTACTATGGCCTTACCATGTTGAACTTGATTCATCAGTCTTCGACTATCTGGTGAGCTAGGATCAAAGTACTAAAAGGATTTAAGTATGAAAAATACACAATAGCTATCCAAATAAATAATGTATTCCACCATAGTATTGATTATGTATTTCAATTCCCTCTTCTCTTTGGAATCCTTCTCCGACTGAGCCAACATGTGTTGTGAAGACCGCTCTAACCAATTTTTGTGGGTTTCTCAGTTCAACACACCTAAACCCACTTTTGTAACTTCAAAATCCTCAATGCTTAAGTTTGCAGAACCAACCTTAGGCTTGTATAGAACAATCTTGGTTGTAACTTCCCCTGATTGAGCATTTGCAATTAATCAAGTAGAAATCTTCATTATTTTGTTCTTCATGGTTTTGACAGAATATTAATTCACCGTATCTTTAACCGGTAAGGAAATTGATACAAGGATCCTTTTCTTAGTTATTGAAGTTGTAACCCAATTAGGTACTAATAGAGGTAATTCATTTTTCCCTGCATCTTTTACTGGTGTACTCATGGTATCCATGACCTGAGAAATGTTGTGAAAGGTCAACCCTATTTGTAGTTTACCACCCATGATACTTGTGCAATGTTCATTTTCAGCATCAAGATTCATGAGTACTTGTCTCTAGGATGCCATTTTTATCTAATTTGTAAGATTGGTTTTGGACCTTGTCCTTTGTACAATGGGTTGAGTTTCAAATAAGTCAGAAATCAAGATCTTTGAACTCTTGTTACTACCTACAAAATCAATGGAAAAGATAATGTCTGCATCATCATGGGAGGAAGGAGCTCTTAGAGTTGAATCTTTCGATTGAACAAGAGACGTGACCATTTCTCTTTTGTGTTGAAGCCATCTCTTTGTGAGTTCAATTACATAGGTAGTTCTCTGCAGGGTATTATCTTCTTTAGGTGCTGACCAATTTACATGAGGCAAGGACACCATTGACTGATTCAAGTATTTATGTTCAATAATTTCTGGACCATCTTCAAAAACTCCTTTAATGTCTAACTTCAAATTATATGTCATAATTTTTGTTATCAACAACTTGGAGTTATCCTTCTTTTTAACTTCTCTTTCGTTTAGAAAATCTTCTCGGTGGTCTTCCAGTTGAGATGAGGGTACAAACTGACCTACCATTTCTAGGACTTTCCTGACAAATTCCCTACTATCAAAATCTTTTCTTTCATGATAGAATTTAAAATTCAAGCCACACAAATCTACTCTAATATTTATGGCATCCTCTAGGATTTTTCAGAGAGTCTTCTAAGTTTAAGAGGGAATAAACAATTCCATTTATCCTTTGGTATATATTTCTTTGTCACCACCACGAGCTGCCGACAAATCTTAGCAAGTATAAATAAGTCTAAGGTAAACATACATAATTTTAGGGGTTCTTAATCAAAACCACGCACTCTAAGGTAGCTAAACCTAGGAAAATGAATAAACATACTACCATAAACTTGCACCAGCTACAAGGCTTCAGGAGAAAACCATTTCTCTTTCATCCCAACTAGCTCAAAACACATTTTCTCAAAAAAGACATCATGAACTTTCTTGTAGTCAGTTAGAACCTTATTTCTCTAAAACAAAGGGAAATACTCATATATCGAGATAGTATGGTCCCAGTTTGATGGGGTGATGATGTAAAATCTTGAGTACAAGCTAGGCAATATACAAGATAGGAAGACATGAAGAAATATTTCTTAATAGTCTATGCTAATTTTAACTGTTCTCTCATAGAACTGGCTATAATTTCGGCCCAGTCTAAATACTGTTTGCCTTCCAAAATGATGTCAATGAAATGAAACATCCATTCTTCAAACAAGAGAGCCTCACGTGAACCTTTGACTCTATGCAACATGACTAGTAGGTCATGGACATGATATTTCATATGATTTTTACTCAAACCCTTGGGAAGTTGAGACCCACCCTTATAAAATGTCTCATTCTAAGTGTGAGCAATAAATGAGCAATTTTTCTCAGGGCTCTTTTTCAACTTGGCATATGAATGAGTAGGAGTAACATAAGCAAAAAGATCATTAGGGATTTTGAAAACAAACATCATAGTATCTCTAGAAATCAGGAACAACACTTTACTATCATTATCTCTGATACACTAATATTTAATCTCATAGTGATTCATTCATTCTTTGACTATCTTAGAGTTATAATGGCTTGAGGAAAACCTACTGCTTGTAGTAACCCACTATCTATAATTCTAGTTACATGCTCTTCTTCTACATTTTCTTTTAACCTAGTACATATTTCTGCTACATCAACCCCCTTTAAAAGTGTATTAGTTAACAAAGGACTCTTCAAATTCATACTGATGCTATTTCCAAAAAAAATAAGAGAGGACTTCATGTTTGTAACCACAACCAAGACTAATCTTGCAAAAAAATAGTTTGAGAATTGAAAACTAAACGAGAGAGTTTATCAAAATTTAACTTAATTCACTAAAAAATACTCCTACTAAAATACTAGAATCAACTTCCTTGCACCTTTTGCAGCTTGAACTTTAAACAAGAATGGACTTATCATTTAGAAGGTGAACCCTTTTTAAAAGATTAAACTTGATGGGTAATTAATGGGAAAGATTATGGGAAGATTGTCTCGGCTGAAATCACTGTACAAAAATGTAACTCAAGGTGAATTTCCATAAATACATCTCTTCATTTTTAATTTCCTTACTCAATAATTATTACTTTCCCACAAACAAAACTTTCCTAGATTTCTATGCCTAATCTCATGTGTCTCTCCTCTTACCTCTTTATTTAATAATTTAAATAGATGGTGGCTTCTCATGATTACTCCCTCATTAATTACAAAACACCCCTTTATTAATGACGTAACCAATGGTCTTGTGAAAATAATTTCTTCGCTGTCAACTTTTAAAATGCTTTAGCAATTACTGACATGTATGTCATGTGGGCTCAACAACTTGCTTCATGAACCATTTAAATATATTGAACCATTTTGAACAACTTTGAACCACTTTGAAAATAGTTCAAAGGTATAAATTAGTTCAAAAAGTTCAGGAATGACCAAAAGTTCAAAGATTCAGAATTTGCAAAAGCAGAAGGCTTAGAGAATAAAATTGATGGTTCAAAATAAAAGAATATCAAATACCAAAAATATGGTGACTTTGAAAAAAATACTTGAACTAAAAAAATCTTAATCATGCATTGAACTATGTGAAAATAAAGTGCAAGCTCATCACAACTTTTATTTTTTTTGCTTTTGACCTAGTCAACAAGATCCAGATTTTTTTCTATAGTTTCGGTCCCAAAAATAGAAATGCAAAGAAGAGACCCCTGTTAAAAATATGAAAGTGTTGCAAAAATGTATAAATTTTAGAAATATCACTTAATTTGTGCCCTAGAGACCTATTTTACCAAAATAGACTAGTTTTTATAAATTGACTATTTGAGCTATGTTATTGCATCGAAATTAAAAACACAAAGAAGTAACCCCTAGTAGAATTGTAAGAAATTTCCAAAAATGTAATTTTTTAAAGAAATAAGGTGATTTGTGACCAAAAATTAATTTTAATGAAAAATCAATAAAAAATTATAGCTCACAAAAAAATGATCCGAAAAATATGGGTTTTGGAATGAGACACCTTTTATCCATCCCCAACCTAGAAAAACAATTTTAGATAAAAAAATCCAAGCCATTTATGAGATATGATCAAATATTTCATAAACCTAGGGTTTTTTTCCTTCAACTCAACATGCACAAGGGTTAGCATTAAAAACTAAAGTGAGTATCCAAAAATTTATGGGTACCCCATGGTTGGTGCCAAAAATGTGTACCAAAAAGTGAGGTCACTTCTACAATCCATTACACTTGAGAGAATCCATGAAGAAGAAGATCTCAAGAAGTGGATTATAGCTTCCTAGCCATGACATGAAAGAACCATGTAGATATTATGAATGATGGCTCTCAAATGAACCTTAAAGAAAGACCCTTGCAAGGAGCACCATAGAATGGAAGATTCAAATGATAATGCAAAGTAGATCTAAGATGAAATTCAATATCAAAGCTAAAATGATATGCAAGAATGAAACAAAAGTAGATCTACAATAAGATGCAAGATCTAAGCTAAAATGAAAGTAGATCTAAGATGAGATGGATTAAGCTAGATGCAAGAAAAAAAATGACAATGATGATGCAATGCTTCAATATGAAAGATCTAAGAATATCAAATCTCCAAGATGCAAAGATTTAAAGAATCCAAGATTCCAAGATTTCAAGACTCCAAGATTCCAAGATGCTAAGATGCCAAGACTCTAAGATGCTAAGATGTCAAGACTCCAAGAACCTGCAATAAGATTTCAAGATATCAAGAAGCTAAGAATGCTATAAGGATGGGATCTCAAGAATGAGGAAAGAGTCTCCTTTCAAATGAATTTAGAACTAAATGGATAGTCAAGATTAAGAGGCAAAAAGAAATGAGAAATGGTGGAGATTAAATCTTGGTTGATCCATGTGGTCAAGATTCTTGAGAGGGAAAATCAACAGACATGATTAAGAGGCGAAATAATGAGTGGTTGAGATTAAGAGGTAAATTTTTTTTTCAAAAGTCAAAAGATTCCATCTCATTGGAAAGTGTACTTTTCCTTTTATTTTTAATTTATTATTTACTACTTTTAGCAAAGTGGTTTCCATTATTTAATTAAAATAGGACCTATATTTAATTAAAAGAGGATTTTTATTAAATTAAAAGGGGATGTGTTCTGTTGGCTTAGGATAAAGTGATTTTATTATTTAATTAAAAGAATTTTTTTATTTAATTAAAAGGGAGCATGTTCTCTTAATTAAATAAAATTTATGATAAAGTGGTCAAAATTTATGATATAATCAAATAAATGATAAAATGATGATTTGATCAAGAAATAAAAGATTAAATAAATATGCAAAATTAATTAAGTGCAAGATCTGGTCTAGCATTTAAATTTTAATGTTTAGAAAGGGTCCCTAAGTTTACTAGACCATTTTTAGTTGATTACAACAATATCCTAACCGAAGAAAGAGAACAAGAAGAATTGGAAGCACTGGTCACTAACTAACTACCTAGAGGCAAAGGAAAGTAAAAAGGTAAGTTACCATTGAAATGTTTCAGTTGTAATAAGATTGGACATATTGCATCTAGATGTCTTGACAATGACATGAATGATAAGAATTATAAAAGAGACAACCAAAACCAAAGATTCAGAGATTTTAAAGACAAAGGAATGAAGTCCTGTTACCTAGTTGAGGAATGCATAACTGATGATGAATCAGATGATACTGAAAAATAATATGAAGTTATCTTTGTTGCAGTAAAGAAGGCTCAGATGAAGAAAAGTTTGGAGATGAGAAAGCACTTGTGTCTCATATAACTAAACCAAATCCTTGGATTTATTGATAGTCATTGTTCACACCACATGACTGGTGATATTGAAAAATTTGAGAACCTAGAGGTATATGATGGAGGATTTGTCAGATTTGGCAACGATGCTCCATGTCCTATGAAAGGTAAAAGATTTATTGTGCTAAATGAGAAAATGAAATGTAACGATGCATATTGTGTTAGAGGATTGAAGTATAATCTATTGAGTGTTGCATAACTAAACAATACTAGCCACTAATTGGAATTTAAAAATAGAAAGGTGAAGATCTATAGTGCTAATGGTGACCAAATTGAAATTGGAGGACAATCAAGAGGTGATTTATTTTATCTTGATATTTGTAAGAATTTGCCTAAGGCAAAGAATAAAAACTAAGATCTAGAAGCTCAAGAGATAGCACAAGAGAGACAAAATATGATATGATCAAATGATCAAATAATGAAATAGATAGATGATTGATTGATTATACAAAGTAGGAATGCCTCAATATATAGGCAATGCAATAAGACTACATGATAAGGAGATGATAAGATATCACCCACACAAGGTGGAATCACATGTCCACCAAAGGTGGATCATCCTCCAATATGCAATAAAGTATGTGCATTGGATTAGGATGATAATGTGATAAGAGCACTAAAGGTGGATATCACACACAACGAGGTATGTGATGACACCTAAAGTGGAGATTCTCCTAACCATGTGCTAAAATGAAATGCAAACTCCTAAGTGTCACAAAGACAACTAATATGCAAATGCATTATCCTAAGTAAACTTAAGTAAAGTGTAATTAGTAAATACTTAATTACACCAACAATATTGATGCAAAGAGTTTCTTGTTTGTCAAAACTGAATATGTATAGTTATTGCATAAGAGACTGTGTCATATAAATTTTGATAACTTGATCAAAGTAAGGAAGAAAAGAAGAGTAAGAGGTATACTAAATTTGAGAAAACCTGATAATATGATATGCAAAGAATACTAGATTGGTAAGATGAAAAATTTTAAATTTCTAAGAAAATATTATTATATAAATGGTATTTTGGAATTGGTTCATACTATCCTTTTTGGACCTATGAAAGTTCAAAGCGACTATGGATATTGGTACTTTATTTTGTTTGTTGATGACTAGAAAAGAATGATGACTATTATGTTTCTAAAAGAAAAATCTACTACATTTCAGATGTTTAAGTGGTATAAGGCTAGATTTCAAAAAGAAAAAGGTAAATAACTGAATTGTTTGAGATATTCTAGAGGAGGTGATTTTATCTCTGATGAATTTACTATATTTTGTGATGAGCATGGAATCAAGAGATAAGTGTCTGCATCAAGGACTCCATAACAATGTTAGGAATGAATGCTGAATATATCCTGTCAGGGAGTATTAGCAGCCATTCTATAGCAATTGTTGTTGCATTCATGACTGTGATTGTCATTGATGTCAACACAGTGATCTACTGAAGATTAGTAGAGAATTAGATAGTGTTTGAGTTAGCGCACTTGCGATATTGAAGATGAAGCTATGAGGAGTTGGGGAATTACTCTACGATGTGTTATAAGATCATGGTTAAGAGCATATATAGTAATTCATTTATTCATGGAAGTTATGAGGAAATTAGTGGAAGCAGTATTCAGGCAGTGTTCCTGAGTAGCGATTTGTGGAAATCAGATGATATCTCCTAATCGGGATACAATCTAGTTATGCATAGTTAGAGAGTAGTTGGAGACATGTTGATAGTGACATGGATCACAACACAAAATTTGAGGTCACACGAGTGAATAATTATATTGATTGGAAGCTGATAGTTTTTTATAATTTTGATGGAATGTGTCAAAACTTTTATTTTGTAATTTGCATGCTGACTCATTTGTAATTACTTGAGTGTGGTATAAAGGAAGAAATGTATTCCTTTTTTTAATGTGGAATTTAATGAATGTAAGTGTATTGTGAAAGCAAAATTGTTGAAAGATGATATGCGAAGTACTGAGATCTGGTATTGAGATATGAAGAAGGAGTTGGTGTGGTTTGGCATAGTCAGAGGAGGAGTATTGCATTGTTGACATCAGTAATCTTTTGGTATTATTCTATTGAGTAATACAAAGATCAGTTGGATAGTGAGTTTAGTGAGCTTACCCTAGAGCTGTTTAGGTAGTGGGTCCTTCTATCTTCCATAACTCCTAACAGAGTTAGAATCTTTTAACAGGGATTCAAAATCTCCTAACATGGATTCATATGTACTGAATGTATTTCGTAAGACTCCTAACAAGATCCATCCATTCACAAGGAATATTCATATTAGTGCATCTTTTGTGGGCATCATTTCCACTCGGGTTTACTCTTTGATCAAGAGGTTCCCTAGTCAACATATCTTGTGTCATTGTGTTATTGTGCATGTATATCTTTCTATGGTTGTTGGTTACATTTCTTACATGGTTAAAATCTATTAAGGTTGATAAAAGTTATATTTATCTGATAACTGATTCACCCCCCCCCCCCCTCAATTATCTTGGTGGAATTTACTTTCTAACAATTGGTATCAGAGCAGTAGGTCCTTGAAAGAAAACTTTAACATCTTAAGGAGATCCATGGTGAATTTCAGGAAAGAAAGCCCTAAGTTTGATGGAGTAAATTTTGAAAGTTGGAAAGAAAAGATGAAGACACATCTACTGTGTTCAAGACCAAGTTATTAGTTGATTACAAAGAATGAGAAGACTATCATTGATGAGGATAACATTGAAACATGTACTAATGAGGAAAGAGATATATTCATGTGTAACATAATTGCTAAAGAAGCACTCTTGTCAGCCCTTCTAGAGAATGACTACAGTTAGATAAAATATTTGAAAACATCTCATGAAATTTGGTTAGCTTTACACTCTACATTTGAAGGTGATTAACATGAAAAGAAAGTGAAATTACATAATTGGATATGTGCATTTGAAGATATAAGAATGATGGAAGATGAATCTATTAGAAGGTATATTTGTAGAATGTCATAGATTGTTGCAGGTATAAAATCTTGTGGTGGAACAAAGATAGAGAATGAAGTGATATAGAAAATTTTGAGGACATTGACTCCTGCATTTAAGCAGACAACATAGATGATTGAACAATTCATACCTTGTACTACAAACTTTACAAGGGAGACTCTTCTTGGAAGATTAGAAGTAGCAGAAATGAATATGAGGTTATCAACAAACCTACCTAGAATGGAGACAACATTTAGTGCTCTTAGTGCTCACCCTACTTGGTCAAGAAGCATTAGTGTGAGTGGAGATTATGCTAGCAGTAGCAGATCTAGAAATGAAGAAGACAGGAAGATTGAAGAAGGTATTTCCTTGCTTGTGAAGAGAGAACCAGATGGTAAGAAAATATTTAAATGTTGGACTTATCAAAAATTTGGTCATTTTGCATCTAAATGTCCTAACAAAGTAAAGAAGTAAAGGAAAAACTTTAATCCTAGAAGATCTAAAGAATGTTACTATACAAATTATGAAGAACTTGAAGCTAGTATTGAGAAATCTTTGAGTGAAAGTGATACTGAGAATAATGATGATATAGGATTTGTAGCAATTAAAGAAGAAAATCTTGAAAATGAAATTAAGGAAGAAAAGGCTTTAGTTTCTCAAGTAGAAAAGAAATTTGATTGGATTATAGATAGTGGTTGTTCACATCATATGACTAGAGACATGAAAAAGTTCATAAAGTTTAACAATTATGATGGAGGAGCTGTTAGAGTTGGAAACAATGCACCTTGTTTGATTAAAGGTATAGGATCTATCACTCTTGATGGAAAGACTAATACTGATGATGTTTAATTTGTGGATGATTTGAAACATAATATTTTGAGTGTTGGACAATTAGTTGATAAGGGATATCAAGTTTGGTTTACTGAGAAAACTTGTGTGATTAAAGACAAAAATGGAAATTTGATTGGTACTAGATCTTGAACCAGAGGTAATGTATTTCAGTTGAATCCTACTGAGATGACATGCTTCATTACTAAGATTGATGATAGATGGTGTAATAACCTCTTTGATAATTATACTTGGACTCTTTCATTTGGACATTACATTATGATGGTTAGAGCTATGTATTCACATTTATGTTTATGATGATGATATGCTTATCAGATATTTAGACATACTCAGTTATAATTATTGTTTATTGTTTATGAAATTGGAAATCATTTATCTTGTATATGCTTATGAAGATTTAAAGATCTAACCCAAGGATTTGGAAGCTAACCATTATATATATGTGATTCCTCATGTTTTATGTATATGTGATTGATGTGTTTCATGACTCAGGATGAAGTCATAGTTACTCACTTAGTTGAGGTCCACACGATGTATCGATCCTGGTCATCTATTTACAAATGCCTTATTGTATATATCTATGCGCATGTATCTCTTCTCGGTGATGCAGGCTTCTAGGTACCGGGCATCATCTCCACCTGGTCCCACAGGTTTGAGTGAGCCCTCAAAATCCTCGATTGTTGTTGTTGTTACAGAGATATCACAAAGGTTCCATGAGAAGGAACTCAACCTCTAACCCTTTTGACCTTTAGGCAGGGACTTCTTGAGTCAATCCCTTGTGTTGTTGATATATCATTGTGTATAACAATTTGTTAGATTATGGTGATCGTGTTTCTTGTTCTTGTCCCTTTAATTTTAGGAGACTAAGGTTTGGATAGGGTAGCTTTAATTGTTCTTAATAATATGCTCAATTGTTGCTCGTAGATAATTTATTTCATGCGAGTATTGAATGTTGTGCTTAATTTCACTAATCTTGTTAGACCATCTTGTGTTAGTGATCACCACATATATATATATATATATATATATATATATATATATATATATATATATATATATATATATATATATATATATATATATATATATATATATATATATATATATATATATATATATATATATATATATATATATATATATAAATATATATATCCTGATTTTATTTTGTATGGAATATGATTTATTATTTGATTGGATAATAATATTTTATAATACCATAATAATAAGATTTTTATGATATTAATAATAACATTTTTTTTAATAATATAATGAATTAATATTATTATTATTTTTAATAATATTATAATAATATATATACACATAAGCATATGGGTGCACACATATGCCTACGGTTGCATATATATATATATATATATATATATATATATATATATATATATATATATATATATATATATATATATATATATATATATATATATATATATATATATATATATATATATATATATATATAATAAATATTAGTGTGTGAAAGTAATTGTATTTTAAATTATAATAATAAATAAATTATTTACTTAAAGGATTAATTATTATATGGTAAAACTTTTACCATAGCTTTAGTAAATATGGTGATAAGTAATAATAGTAATAAATTATTTCCTTTTCCTTAAATAAAGAAAAATAACATTAGTTTATTAATATTTATGAGACTCTCATATTATATTTTATTATTAATAATATTGAATTAGCTATTCCCTTCCCGTGAATGGCTTTAATGAATAAATTAAATCCCAAACTATAAACTATCTTTTGGTTGGGATGGTTACAACAGTTGATTTTCCCATGCAACCAATCCTTCAACCTATTTACAGGAGAGATATTTGAAGGATAGGGAGGTTGGCTGAAAAGGAGACTCAAGAAATTGGATTATTGCTTTGAGAGGATATTGTATTTAGGGAGGGTTTTTGGCTGGATTATTCATAGGAGAATTGATCTTAATTTTAGGATATCATTATTGATTATTTTATATTTGGAAAAGGTGGTGTCTGCAATCGGAAGGCTTTGGTGGAGTGATGGAAGTAGGCCAAGTTGATTGATTCCTCCTTCTTCAATGGTTGTCTTCTCTGAAATCCAGGTAGGAGCTATCCTGCAAGATGCTCCTCCTTATTTGATTTGTGTGATTGTTTTGTTCTGTATTTGTGGTTGCTTCACGTGTACAGGAAATATGAAGATTATATTATTATATTGTATTATGTTTGTTTTTCCTATGTGAAGGGACTTAGGAGAAAGGATAGATATATAGTAAATATTTTATTGTACAAATGATTATTTATTCTTTTGTATGTTATTATATTTTCTGTGAAGCTATATTGTTTGTTTACTTGCTGGAAAATATAGGCTGTGATTTAGATTGCGAACTATGTAACTACTCTTGCCTACTCTCTGGGAAAAAGATAGTATCATTAATTGTATGTACACAAACCTAGAGAAATAAAAACTATCCTATTATTTGTAATAATAATAAAATTCATCAACACAAGATCAAATTTATTTAAACAATAATCTTATCTATGACTATCCTAACATGACAGATATCTTCCCTCTAGATAGACCCATACTCAGATGTCTATAACTTTTTATTCAGATCAAAAATCCTCAATTTCTCTAGTGAGGATGGGCATAATTAGGTTTTGTAAAACTTATCCAAAGCTCATAAAGATCCAACAGTTGGTTTGAAAGTTATGGCCCCCACACTGAGGGTCATTTTCTCTGATACTATATTATTCGTCAATCAGTGATCTCTATTTTTAATCTCTTGTATATACCTACATCCAAAAAACTTAATAACACATACTTATATATTAATATGCTTCTCTCATAATCCATAATAACTAAAGAAATTGAAGAGCCTATGTGCTCATTAAAGCTTCAAAACAATTGATCGATTGCACCAAATCAATAACAAGGACAGTCAATGTAAATGATGACTTCCTCTGTTCAAAGCTTCATAAAAATAAATAAAACTTGTATGGAAATGGTTAATAATAGAAACTAATATTATATAAATCCATTTAAAATCTCATTTGCATTGGAATGGAGTTTTTCTTTAAATACAAAGGGGTTGGCTATACCCTCATGGCAGAGAACACGAATGTTGTAAAGCTTTTCATTTGTATTCAAAGAAAACTTTATTTCCCTCTCTCTTCCACACACCAAACCCTCTAAAAATCTCTCCAAATTTGAGTGTTATGTGTCTATGATGTTTTGGTAAGGGTAGGAAACCTAGCTTGTCACTTAGAGTTTCCACCTAGCCTTGGAACTTTTTGGGAAAGGGTTTGTACTTTAATTTTATTTTTAGTTGTTATTTGGGAAAGGTTACTCCAACCCTAGGTATGGCCTAGATATCACATCCTTGTGGACCTTGGTGTTTATCTCCTAGCACGGGGGAGTGGACCTTTGTGGATCCACATGGTTGGGTGGTGATTCTTTTTGAGGTATTGTTCATGTTTGTGCTATTCATGGAGCATCAGAAGCTGTTGAAGATATTTCTCACTATTTTTCATGTTTTATCTTAGAAAGAAAATTGCAAACATATTGTAAAGTGTTATTCATATTCATGTAATCCTATAAGGCCTTGTATAGTAGAAGATATATTGTAAGCATTCATGTAATTGGGAAGGGTATATCTAGGAAAATTATGAGAATGATAGTCAATATGTATTATTGTTGTTGGAAGCAAAGTGGCATGTTTATTATTACTATTGTTCAAGAAAAGTTAATAAAAAAAATGTGTTAATTTCATATGAGAAATAGTTTATCTCCTAGATAAATTCTTTTGCAAAGATTATGCTTTAAATGTTTATGAGATAAGGTTTAGGGAATATTGATGGAATCAATTTGGTTAGTAATCAAATGATAGCATTTATATTTCTCTCTAAAGAATTTCTAAGGTTATGCTTTAAGAGTTAGTACACTTAATGATCTTAAAATAATTATAAATGTACTATAAGGGAACCTTGGAAGGAATGTAAGTTAAATGATGTTTATGGATTGTTCATGCAAATCTTTTAAAGTTCAAAATTTTTCATAATTCGTTACTTAGGTTTTCTTTTCTAAAGAGAATTTTTGTTCTCTTTCCTAGTTCCCTTGTGGGGCATGACATCTTTGGTATTAGAGCACTAGGTTTCCACACTGGGACTCTTAGCTCACTTACTACTTAGTACTTTTCATAGTTTTATTTTGGTTTTTCATTATAATACATGATCCTAAATATATGAACTATATTCTTGGTATTCATGCTAAAGTGTACCCATGCTTCTATGGTTAGGTTGTCTTACATAAATTACTTCTATTTTTTTCATTCTAAATATAATGAATGAGCCTCCTGAATACTTTCATAGATAGTGGATATGTTTCCCAACAAGAAGTTGGAGATTGTTCATACAGACTTGATCGGTCCTACAAGGACTAGAGGATTCTATGGAGAAAGGTATTTTATGATTCTTGTTGTTGACTTTACAAGAATGATGTGGATTGCATTTCTTAAAGAAAAATATGAAGCGTTTAATAGGTTTAAGATCATTAAGAATAAATTTGAGAATGAATCTGGAATGAAGATTAAATGTTTGAGATCAGATAGAGGTGGAGAATTTACTTCTAAAGAATTTAACATCTTTTGTGAAGTGAATGGTATTAAGAGATCATTTTCAGCCCCTAGGACACCTGAATGAAATGGTATTGTAGAAAGGAGACACAGATCAGTGACTAAAGCAACAAGAGCTATATTATTTGAGAATGACTTAGCAAAGATATTCTGGAGAGAAGTAGCAAAAACAATGGTGTATACAATGAACAGAGTACAAATCAGAGCAGACATAGACAAGACACCCTATGAACTATGGTTTGGACATGCACCATCAATTAAGTATTTTAGCATTTTTGGAAGAAAATGCTATATTAAGAGAGATGAAGACATTGGAAAGTTTGATCCTACAAGTGATGAAGGTATATTTCTTGGATATTCATTGAAGAGAAAAGCTTATAGATGTTACAATAAGAGAACTAAGACTATTGTTGAGAGCACAAATGTAAAATTTGATGAAAAGTTCAAAATTTTGGAAAGAATGCTTGATTATGAATCAGATGAAGGAACTCATTCTAAACCTAACCCTGAGACTATTGAATTATTTTATGAAACTAACAGTGTTTTGTTGAATGAAAGCCACATTGAGATCATTGAAGAATGGACACCTGAAGTAAGATCTAAGACAGTGACACCTAATAGGAATATATCAAGGAATCATCCTTATGAGTAGATTATTGGAAGCATAGACATAGGAGTTTAGAGTTGAAATAAGGTACAAGAATAATTATGTTTGATTTCTCAAATTGAACCTAAATCTACTAGTGAAGCTTGTGAAGATGAACATTGGACTAAAGCTATGAAAGAAGAACTATATCAGATTGAAAAGAATAAGACATGGGAATTGATCCCTCGACCTAAAGCTAAGAATGTTATAGAAAAAAAATAGATATTCAAAAACAAGATGAATGAGCAAGGAGAAGTAGTAAGGAACAAAGCAAGACTGGTATGTAAAGGATACTCGTAGCAAGAAGGAAATGACTATGAAGAAACTTTTGCACTAGTAGAAAGAATTGAAGTGGTCATAATGTTTTTGGCCTATGCAGCTTTTAAGAAATTCAAAGTGTATCAGATGGATGTGAAGTCAACATTTCTAAATGGAGAATTGGAAGAAGTTTACATTGAGCGTCCTAAAGGTTTTCCTTTAACTCAAGAAGGAGACATGGTATGTAAACTGAAGAAAGCTTTATATGGACTGAAGCAAGCACCTAGAACTTGGTATGCGAGATTGGATAATTATTTGTTGAAATTAGGATTTACAAAATGCGCAACTAATAGAAACTTGTATACAAAAGAAATCGAAAATGGTTTGTTGGTTGTAGTAAAATTTTTTTATAAGATTATCTTTGGAGGAGAAGATGAAGCTAGTGATAAATTTGTAGATGAAATGAAGACTAAATTTGAAATGAGTATGATTGGTGAAATGAAATACTTTTTTAGGATTCCAGATAACATAGAATAGTGATGGTATCTTTGTAAGTTAGACAAAGTACTTGAATGATTTATTGAAGAGATTGTTAGAAAGTAAAGTCCACCAAGATAACTGAGAGGGGGGCATGGGGGTGAATTAGTTATCTAATAATTATAAATTTTATCAATTTCAACAACATTTAACCATGTAAGAAATATAATTACCAACCATAGAAAGATATTCATACACAATAACACAATGACACAAGATATGTTGACTAGGGAACCTCTTGATCAAAGAGTAAAGCCTAGTGGGAATGACACCCACAAAAGATGCACTGATATGAATATTCCTTGTGAAAGGATGGATTCTATTAGGAGTCTTATGAAATACATTTAGTACATATGAATCCCTGTTAAGAGATTTTGAATCCCTGTTAAAAGATTCTAACCCTGTTAAGAGTTATGGAAGACAAAAGGACCCACTGCCCAAACAACTTCAAGGTAAGATCACTGAACACACTATCCAATTGATCTTTGTATTACTCAATAGAATAATATGTTACCTCTTCTCTAACTATGCCAAACCACACTCACTGTTACACCAGATCTCAATTTCAGATCTTTGTATGCCGCATGTCTTCCTTCACAAATTCACTTTCACAATTAGCTCTTTTCTTCACTTCATGCGTACATAAACACATCCAAACATTACAACCATATTAAAATAAGGAAAAATATTCCTTTCTTTATACCACACTCAAGTAATTACAAATGAGTCGGCATACAAATACAAAATAAAAGTTTCCACACGCTACATCAAAATTACACAAAACTGTCAGCTTCCAACTACAATAATTCTTCACTCGTGTGACCTCAAAGTTTGCACTGTCATCCACATCACTATCAATGTGTCTTCAACTTCCCTTTAACTGCACAAAACTAGATTCCATCCTAATTAGGAGATATCATCTGATTTCCACAAATCGCTACTTAGGAACACTGCCTGAATACTGCTTCAACCAAAATGCTCATAACTTCCATGAATAAATGAATTACTATCTATGCTCTTAATCATAAATATATAACATATCAAAGAGTGTAAATTCAACATCACATAGCTCCAAATACAATATCCCACGTGTGCTAATCCAAACACTATCTGCTTCTCTGCAAGTCTCCGGTAAATCACTGCGTTGACATCAATGACAATCATAGTCATGAATGCAACAACAAATGGTACAGAATGGCTACCAAACATTTATCATTCATTCCTAACAATCTCCCCCATTTCTATTGATGGCAACATAGATGAAAAAACATCCAATGTTCCAAAAATCCAATATTGTTGTATCATTTTAAAATGGAAGCACTTCCATGTTAAGAGCATTTAGCCCTCAGAGTAAGTGGTTTAGGGTCATGATTGGCATCTTTACATTCTCCCTTGTCTTCCACTTCTTCTCTGCACTTGATTTCTTCATTCTAGGTGAAATTAGGGTTAAGGTCTTAAAGGACTTTCCTAATTTTCACTTTTCTATGCTTCTATTTTCTAGGTAGGGTTCATAAATGAGACCTCCTAGTCCTTCATCATATCATTCCGAGGATTTTTTGTCTTTTCCTGACACTGGGTCCTATTCAAACATCAATTTCTAAGTTTCTAGCACCGCTGCAACCCCTATTGCAGAATCTGGCCAAGTTATGGTCTGAGGTCAAAGTCGACCTCGACCCTGACTAGGTCAGGGTCAACCTCTACCTTGACCTCTTCCCGCTAGGATTTCAAATTCTCATTTTCCGATAATTTGGCTTTCAGGAAAGTTATTTCTTTGCTTCTGGGTTGACTGTTTCAGGCTCTGAAATGGTAAATCCTTTAATTGTATTTAATCAAGGTATATTTTCTAAAGGTGAGGACCTAATTGGGATTTAATTCTTCAAGGTGGCCCATCTAGAGGAGTGTGCCCTGGATCACTATAAAAGGAGGCCTTTCTCTTTCATATCACACATCTCATCCAAGCAATCAAGCTCTCAAGTTCTTGAGGTGATCAAGCAAGCATTCATTCAAGTATTCAAGTCTTCTTCTTCATCCAAGTTCTCCATTGAAGATCAAGGATTCAAGCATTCAAGCTATTGAAGGGATTTGGCTCAAGCATTCAAGATCTATCATTCAAACCCTAGATCTAGCCACCATGGTGGTGTGATCTTCCTTCAAGATCCTTTGTTCATCTTCAAGATCCATATCATTGTTCCCTCAAGGTGGATTTCAAGCATACAATCATCGAGGTTTCATGATGTTATGTCCAAGCTTTCATATCAATATATTTGATTACATTCTAAATACATTAGCATATCTATTGGATTGCATAGCTTCAATGTTAGATTCATTTCTACTACTTTCTAGCATTCTCCTATTTCAATTTCAATATTAAGGTTGATTCCAAACTGTGGTTTGACCAAGGCAAACCCCCCAAAAAAACAACAAAACCATTTTTCTTGTAGGCACAGGTGTGGAATCTTGGATCTGAGAGTGAATTTGGATACCCTTTTCAGCAATCTTTCAAGATCTATGAACAGAATCGGAATCGGACTTCAAATAAATAGTGTGGTCTTTGACCTTTTAAAAGGTCAAAGTCAACCTATGTGAATTTGGAGAAAAGATTTCTGGGTTTTGTTCACCTCGACATTTCTAGTCCAAAATAGGTGATGAAATCTTTAGAAAGTTCATACAAAAGCCAGAATTCAGCATTTTCTAGATCTGCCCTAATTCATGGTTAGTATTTGCACTTCAATTATTTCAGATTTCAAGCTTAATCCAACTATAGTAAAGTATAGGGTTTCTCTCTCTCTTGCATATTCTTCATAGATTGATTCAATTGTGTATTAACCTCTTGGTTGATCAAATTGGATCTCTCCTTTGGGAATTTGGATTTAGGAGTGATTCCTACATTTTCTCCACACACACATACATAAATAGTGGTGATTCCAAATTACCACTATTCATTTTGGTGAACCCGACTAGCTTACTCTTCCTTTTTGGTGTTAGATTTACATTTTTCTCTTGCATATATACTTCTAAAAATTCAAAAAAATCTATATATTGAATAAAATATAAAAACATATTTCTTGCATTTTTATTTATCATGAAGATTGTTAAGATGTTTTGGTGCATAATCATGTTTGTTATTACTCTTCTTCTAGCATCTATTTATAATGCATATGATGTTTATGATGGTATTATTCATTTCATAACATTGATGACCCTTCACTTTTCTCTTGCTTATGCTTTTGTGAAGTTGACCGATACTAGTCTACCTACATTTAAAAAATTTCTTAAGGATTTATGTGCTAGCCTTATTCATCTTTTGGATTATGTGAAGAATTTGGTAGATGATACACCATCTCCTAATCTTCCTAATCTTCATCCTACTCTTCATCCTAATCTTCCTATATTGATACCTGATTCTCCATCTCTTAATCCTCTCTCTTCCCATACTTATGATGGGATTCAAGCTATAGTGCAGGATGCGAATGTGCAAAATTTGTTTGATTTACCTCCTCCTCTTGTTCAGGATGATATTCAAGGATGGGATAAAGAAACTTCTTCCAAACCTATTATCCCACCTTATATGACCTTTACTCATGAACATGATAAACAATCACCTCTTGTAGAAGCTTTGCATGATATGTACACTACTAGATATAATATGGTGAATAAACAAGGCTATAAAGGTTTAGGGTTAGGAGTTAATGAACATGGTATTAAATTTCCCATTAATATACCTCCTAAACTGGATATGTGTGGTGTTGGAACTTCTAAATCTCAAGTCAAGTTAAGTGGTGTAGATCTTCATCCTCCCCTTAACGCTCATCTCTCTACATCTCTAATGGATAATCCTAACACTCATCAAGAAAATGCTAAAACAGTATATGTGGAGCTAATGAATTCTAAGAAGGAAAGATTTAGACCTATACCTATTGATGCTTTGTATAAATTTAAATGTCCTTTCCACTATCGTAATACTCATTTTCTTTCCAATTGTAACAACTTCAAATTATATGTTAGGGATAGGGCTATGCATGGTATTATACCATTTTCTCGCATCATCTTACAACTTCTTCATAATTTTGATATAGGGGATTCCCCTCCATTAGAGCTGGAGTAAATGTTCCTATCCTCTTGTCTCATGACTGGGGGGCAAGAGGCATCATTTTATCTAGTCTTTTAGGATCCATTAGGTCTTTTTATTAAGATTTAATTGGTATTCTTTATGTTTCCTTCTTCCATTGTCTTGCATGATGTTTTTATCCATTCCTAGGAATTATATTTTCTTCTTAGGAAATCTTTTCTAGGACATGTGTTTTGTAAAAATATCCTTTGTCTTTCATCCCTCGGGGGGAAAGGTTCTTCCTTCTTTCTCTAGGGGAACTTCTTTCCTTAGCCTAGTAGTATTTGCTTATGTTACAATATTATTTCATCATAGTGATAGAGGTGTTGATTATGGATAATCTTCTTATATGAGAAGTTGTTGTCCTCGAGCGTCACTTCTTCTATATGTTGCAAATTATGTTTAATATAAACTTTTATTCTTGCTTGGTGTTAAAATTATTTTCCTTCATTCCTAAGATTCCTCTTGCTCTTCTTCATAGGGGGCTTGATGATTGAATCTTTGTTCCCGCCTTTTGAAAGATGATATCTTATCTAAATGCACTCTTGTTTGGTGGAGGTCTTGGTGATAAGATCTTTTCCATTGAGGGTCCTTTTCCATAAGTGACATATCCTTCTCATGATTATTTATACTCTTGGATGTAGGGGTCAATATCTCTCGCTAAAGATATACTATACATTGTTGTAAGTAGGATATGTCCTTGTTTTGTGAAGTAGGTATCCTCTTCCATCTTTGTTCCTACACTTGGGGGGAAAAGATGCCTTATTCTTCTGTTCTATCTTCAAACATTCACACATGGAGTCACAAATATAGGTTGTGAGTTTGGTAGAAGTACTTTATCCTTGGAGGCTTGGTATGTTTTTCTATCTTATTCAAATCTATGCATTGTTATTTCATCCGGTATTCTCTTCTTTTCTAGGGATTCACCTCTTTCCTTGGTTAAGCAGTATCTATCTATTATCTAATATCCAATCATACATGAAAATTATGGTTTGCATTTGTGGACCTATGTCATTTATGCAAACCTTATTTGTTGTTTGACATTAGGTTTCCATGCTAGATACATCTCTCACCTTGGAAACTGAATAGTGTGTTATCTCTCATTAAGGGTTATTTTCCTTTCAATTCTTGCATGATATCTTTTACACTCATCCCTTCCATGGCCTCATAAGAGCTATGACCTTCTTGGCTTGGACTGGGTGTTGTCTATGGATATTGTCTTGATGTTGAAGAAGGCTTTATCCTTGTTCTTTCTTTCCTTAACATGACAAAATAGTATGGTTTTTACCATATTAAGGAGGGGGGCATATACAGGGTCTCCCTTGTACTATAGTTTTTTTAATTTTTACATGCTAAATCTTGGAAGGTAATGCACATAAGTTGCTAAATCCTGAAAAGGCATGCATCCATATGCTAAATCTTCCGAAGGTAATGCACATAAGTTGCTAAATCCTGAGGAGACATGCATTTTACAAATTTTTCAATATGCTAAATCCTCTGAAGGTAATGCACATAAGTTGCTAAATCTTGAAGGGACACGCATTTCCAAATTTCAAATATGCTAAATCTTGGAAGGTAATGCACATAAGTTGCTAAATCTTCTGAAAGTAACACACATAAGTTGCTAAATCTTGAGAAGACATGCATTTCATATTCATAGTGATATAAGAAGGTAGATCTATGGATGTTCTAGAAGCTGTTAGAAGATGCATTATAGTTGCAAGCATAGTTTATGGGTTAACCTGTTGGGCTCTCCCTCCACGGTGATTCACGGTAAGGTAGGCATCTTACCGGGTGAGGTAATCACTTTCTCTTTTCTCTCTTTTCACTTTCATGCTAGTAGGACTGGATCATGAAGCTATGTTGTCTATAGTATTGCTCTTGTCTTTCTTATGTAATCCTTTATGCTGTTATGATAGCTTTCCAAATATGATATTGGTATGAGAAATATTTCTTAGCAAGGTTTCTTATGCTAATTGATTTGGGTTGTGTAGTACTAACCCTTGTTCTTTTGTATACTCTCATGTATGTATGTTGAGTTAGAATCCTTGGTCTGGGGGCTGATATCTTCAACTAAGTGTTATTTTATCTCATTTTTAATCCACTGGGATCTCTTCTCTCTTCTCCTTTACCAAGAGTTTGCATCGAGACCATACTGTTGCTAAAGTGGGGGCTTAATGTATCATCTTAAAATGGAAGCACTTCCATGTTAAGAGTGTTCAGCCCTCTGAGTAAGTGGTTTAGAGTCATGATTGGAAACTTTGCATTCTCCCTTGTCTTCCACTTCTTCTCTGCACTTGATTTCTTCATTCTAGGTGAAATTAGGGTTAAGGTCTTAAAGGACATTCTTGATTTTCCATTTTCTATGCCTCTATTTTCTAGGTAGGGTTCATAAATGAGACCTCCTAGTCCTTCATCATATCATTCCAAGGATTTACTATCTATTCCTAACACTGGGTCCTATTCAGACATCAATTTCTAAGTTTCTAGCACCCCTGGAATCCCTATCACAGAATCTAGCTGAGTTAGGGTCTGAGGTCAAAGTCGACCTCAAACATTACTAGGTCAAGTTCAACCCTGACCTTGACCTCTTCCCGCCAGGATTTCAAATTCTCATTTGCCAGTAATTTGGCTTTCGGGAAAGTTATTTCTCTGCTTCTGGGTCAGTTGTTTTGGGCTCTGAAATGGTAAATCCTCTAATTGTATTTAATCAAGGTATATTTTCTAAAGGTGAGGACCTAATTGGGATTTAATTATTCAAGGTGGCCCATCTAGAGGAGTGTGCCCTAGATCACTATAAGGAGGCCTTCTTCTTTCATATCACACATCTCATCCAAGCAATCAAGCTCTCAAGTTCTCAAGGTGATCAAGCAAGCATTCATTCAAGTATTCAAGTCTTCTTCTTCAACCAAGTTCTCCATTGATGATCAAGGATTCAATCATTAAAGCTATTGAAGGGATTTGGCTTAAGCATTCAAGATCTATCATTCAAACCCTAGATCTAGCCACCATGGTGGTGTGATCTTCCTTCAAGATCCTTTGTTCATCTTCAAGATCCGTATAATTGTTCCCTCAAGGTGGATTTCAAGCATACAATCATGGAGGTTTGATGATGTTATGTTCAAGCTTTGATATCAATATATTTGATTACATTCTAAATACATTAGCATATCTATTTAATTGCATAGCTTCATTGTTAGATTCATTTCTACTACTTGCTAGCATTCTCCTATTTCAATTTCAATATTAAGGTTGATTCCAAACTGGGGTTTGACCAAGGCAAACCCCCCAAACAAACAAAAAAACCATTTTTCTTGTAGGCACAGGTGTGGAATCTTGGATCTGAGAGTGAATTTGGATACCCTTTTCAACAATCATTTAGGATCTACGAACAGAATGAGAATCGGACTTCAAATACATAATGTGGTCTTTGACCTTTTAAAAGGTCAAAGTCGACCTGTGTGAATTTGGAGAAAAGATTTCTGGGTTTTGTTCACCTCAACATTTCTAGTCTAGAACAACTAATGGAATCTTCAGAAAGCTCATACAGAAGCCAAAATTCAGCATTTTCTAGATCTGCCCTAATTCAAGGTTAGTATTTGCACTTCAATTATTTTAGATTTCAAGCTTAATCCAACTATAGGGAAGTATAGGGTTTCTCTCTCTCTTGCATATTCTTCATAGATTGATTTGATTGTGTATTAACCTCTTGGTTGATCAAATTGGATATCTCCTTTGGAAATTTGGATTTAGGAGTGAATCTTACATTTTCCCCACACACACATACACAAATAGTGGTGATTCCAAATTACCACTATTCAACTGCAATATTGCTGCTTCAAGTCCTATTCATCAATCAAATCTTGTTTCATTTTCTTGTTCAGATAGTACAAATATTTTTTTCATGTACACTTCTCCCCCATTGACATCAATGACAAAAATATCATCATTATGTCAACAACAACTCCAATGTCAAAAGACACTATTCAGAAAATACATTCACTAGAGTCCTCATGACTCAGCTCAGATACACATACTCCCCCATAGAGGAAGTACCAACATCCAATCTAGAAGAAACATAAGGCTCATATACCACTGGATAGATGCAACCAACTACATCACTTCTCAAAAGTAGGCTGGGGCATAACCCCAAGCATACCTCTCAGATACTCAAATGAATCCTTAGGAAAAGACTTTGTAAATATATCTGCTATCTACTCTTTTTTACTTATGTACTCAAGTCTAACTTCTTTCTCAGCAAATTCCTCTCTTACAACATGATACTTAATCTCTATATGTTTTGTCTTAGAATGTAATACATGTTTCTTAGACATACTAATTGTGCTGGTGTTGTCACAATATATGACAATAGGTTCAAAAAACTTTATTCCAATATCCTTCAGCATTTGCTTCATCCAAATTATTTGGTTGCAATTTTTTGTTGCTACTACATATTCTACTTCTTATGTGCTCTGTGAGATACAATTCTTCTTCTTGCTTAGCCAACAAACCAATCTTCCTCTAAGGAAAAATGCTCCACCACTGGTGCTCTTCTTATCATCAATACTACCTCCCCAAGCAGCATCTGTATATGCACATAGGGTAAAATCATCAGATTTTTCATACCACAATCCATAGTCCATTGTGCCTCTTAAATATCTCAGTATCCTCTTTACTATTGCATAATGTGATTCTCTAGGTTCACCTTGAAATCTTGCTACAATTCCAACTGAATGTGCTATATCAGGTCTTGTATGAGTCAAGTACTACAATCCTCCAATCATAGATCTGTATTTCTTATGTTCAACTATAGGAGTCTCATCTATGTTAGATAATTTATGTCCAATTACCATAGGTGTTCCAACTAGTTTACAATTCTCCATTCCAAATCTTTTCAACAAGTCATTTGGGTACTTTGTCTAACTTACAAAGATACCATCATTGTTCTATTTTATCTATAATCCCAAAAAGTATTTCATTTCACCAATCATACTCATTTCAAATTTAGTCTTCATTTCATCAACAAATTTATCACTAGCTTCATCTTCTCCTCTAGAAATAATGTCATCAACAAAAATAACTATAACCAACGAATGATTTTCAATTTCTTTTGTGTATAGATTGCTATCAGCTATTCCTTTTGTAAATCCCAACTTTAACAAATACTGGTCCAATCTTGCATACCAAGTTTTAGGTGCTTCTTTAGTCCATATAAGGCTTTCTTCAGTTTACATACCATGTCTCCTTCTTGAGTCAAAGGAAAACCTTCAGGTTGCTCAATGTAGACTTCTTCTTCCAATTCTCCATTCAAAAATGTTGACTTCACATCCATCTGATATACTTTGAATTTCTTGTAAGCTGCATAAGCCAAAAACATTCTTACTACTTCAATTCTTGCAATAGGTGCAAAGGTTTCTTCATAGTCAATTCCTTCTTGCTGTGAGTATCCCTTACATACCAATCTTGATTTGTTTCTTACTACTTCTCCTTGTTCATTTATCTTGTTTCTGAATACCCATTTAGTTCCAATAACATTTTTATCTTTAGGTTTATGGACCAATTCCAATGTCTTGTTCTTTTCAATCTGATCTAGTTCTTCTTTCATAGCATTAGTTTCACTTTCATCTTCACAAGCTTCACTAGTATTTTTAGGTTCAATTTGAGAAATCAAACATAACTATTCTTGTACCTTATTCTGAGTTAGAACTCCTCTTTTGATGCTTCCAATAATTTTCCCAATAGGATGATTTCTTGATAAACTCTTGTTAGGTGTCACTATCTCAAATCTCACTTTAGGTGTAGGTTCTTCAAATCCTTCACTGTGGCTTTCATTCAAAAAATCACTTTCAGTCTCATAAAATAATTTAGTAGATCCAGTGTTAGGTTTAGGATGAGCTTCTTCATCTGATTCATAATCAAGCATTCTTTCCTGAATTTTGAACTTTTCATCAAATTTAACATTTGCGCTTTCAACAATAGTCTTAGTTCTTTTATTGTAACATCTATAGGCTTTTCTTTTCAAAGAATATCCAAGAAATATACCTTCATCACTTCTAGGATCAAACTTTCCAATATCATCATCTCTCTTTATATAACATTTTCTTCCAAAAATTCTAAAATAATTAGTCGAGGGTGCATGTCCAAACCATATTTCATAGGGTGTCTTGCTTGTGTTCACTACTTCTCTCTAGAATATCTTCACCAAATCATTCTCAAATATCATAGCTCTTGCTACTTCAATCACTGATCTATTTATTCTTTCTGCAATACCATTTTGTTCAGGTGTCCTAGGGGCTGAAAACTGTCTCTTAATGCCATTTTCTTCACAAAAGGTGTTAAAATATCTAGAAGTAAATTCTCCACCTCTATGAGATCTCAAACATTTAATCTTCATTCTAGATTTATTTTCAACTTTATTCTTAACAATCTTAAACTTATCAAACGCTTCAGACTTTTCTTTAAGAAATGCAATCCACATCATTCTTGTAAAATCATCAACAAGAATCATAAAATACCTTTCTCCATAGAATCCTCTAGTCCTGGTAGTACCACTCAAATCTATATGAACAATCTCTATCTTTTCTATAGATGTAAACTTCTTACTGGGAAAAGAACTTCTCTTCTATTTAGCCATCACACATTCTTTGCAAACTATGTTAGTAGGCTTCATAATTTTAGGCAAATCCCTTACTGCAAGTGTAGTACTTACTTTCAGAATGTTGTCAAAGTTTATATGACAAAACTTTCTATGCCATAACCAACTATCATCAATTTTAGTAATCAAACATGTCATCTCAGTAGGATTCAACTAAAATACATTACCTCTGGTTCTAGATCGAGTTCCAATCAGATTTCCATCTTTATCCTTAATCACACAAGTTTTCTACATAAACCAAACTTGATATCCCTTATCAACTAACTATCCAACACTTAAAAGATTATGTTTCAATCCATCCACAAAATAAACATCATCAGTATTAGTCTTTCCATCAAGAGTAATAGATCCTAAACCTTTAATCAAGCAAGGTGCATTGTTTCCAACTCTAACAACTCCTCCATCATAATCATAAAACTTTATGAAATTTTTCATGTCTCCAGTCATATGATGTGAACAACCACTATCTATGATCCAATCAGCTTTCTTTTCAACTTGAGAAACTAAGGCCTTTTTTTCCTTAACATCAGTTTTAGGATTCTCTTCTTTAATTGCTACAAATCCTATGTTATCATTATTTTCAGTATCACTTTCAGTCAGAGTTATCTCTTTACTTGTTTCAAGATCCTCATCATTAACATAATAACATTCCTTAGATCTTCTAAGTTTGAAATTGTTTCTATACTTTTTAACTCTCTTAGGAAACTTAGATGCAAAATGACCATATTCTTGACAAGTTCAACATTTAAAAAATTTATTACCGTCTTGTTCTCTCTTCACAAGCAAGGCAATACCTTCTTCAATCTTCTTGTCTTCTTCATTTCTAGATCTGCTACTGCAAACATAATCTATGCTCACACTGATGCTTCTTGAAAAAGTAGGGCAAACACTAAGAGCACTGAATGTTGTCTCCATTCTAGGTAAGTCTCCTGATAACCTCAGGTTCATCTCTGCTACTTCCAATCTTCCAAGAAGAGTTTCTCTTATAAAGTTTGTAGTACAAGGTTTAACTTGTTCAATCAGCTCTATTGTCTACTTAAATATAGGAGTCAATGTCCTCAAAATTTTCCATATCACTTCAATCTTTGTCTTTGTTCCTCCACAAGATTTTATGCCTGTGACAATTTCTAACATTCTACCAATATAGTTTCTAACAGATTCATCTTCCAACATTCTTATATCTTCAAATGCACATATACAATTATGTAATCTAACTCTTTTTGCATGTTCATCACCTTCAAAACTAGAGTGTAAAGCTTTCCAAATTTCATAAGATTTTTTCAAACATTTTACTTGACTGTACTCATTCTCTAGAAGGGCTATCAAAATTGCTTCTCTTGCAAGTATGTTACACATGAATAGATCTCTCTCATCGGCAGTACATGTTTCAAGATTGTCCTCTTCAATGATAGTCTTATCATTCTTTTTAATCAACCAATAACCTGGTCCTAAACACAATAGGTGTGTCTTCATCTTTTCTTTCCAGCTGTCAAAATTTACTCCATCAAACTTAGGGCTTTCTTTTCTGAAATTCACCATGGATCTCCTTAAGCTATTAAACTTATTTTTCAAGGACCTGCCTCTTTGATACCAATTCTTAGAAATTAAAGTCTATGTGTGTGAATTATGTACCTAGCTATAGACACAACACTTTAGTAAAACATTAGAGGTTAGCAAAACTTAAAATCTGCAAGTAATTGAAACTATGCTAACTAGGCAATTTACTACCTTCTAGTAGGTGCGAGTCTGATGTTCTAAGATTGAAATTGAGATCAGTGACAATGCAACACCTAAATGAAGGATTTAAGATGATGAAAGCAATGAAATATGAATGCAAATTAATCTATATTTTTTTATTTTCTATACAATAAGAATGAGAAACTGTATGAATCTAAGCTATAATGTATGAAATTGAGTTTGAATGCAAATTTAATCTAAGAAATGCTATGAACGCATATAAAAATCTTTGATATGAAACTATGAATGCTCAAAACAATAAATGAAAATCTAACAATAGTCTTGATTCACAAAAGATTGATTCTTCTGTCATGAATTCACTAGAGTGAGGATGCAATTTTGAGGTGTTGATTGTGAAGAGCTAAGCCTTGATTTTATAGAAATCTAGGGCTTGAGGATGCATTGAGAAAAACCATAAATCACTCTTGATAAACTCAGGTTGATTTTTGAGTTAACAAGAAATTAAGAATATTTAATTCATAAAATCATGCAAAAGTAATTTTTATCTCGAAATAGAGCTTTAGTTCTCTTTGTCAACTCATCATTAGATGTTGAGTTTTAGAAAATTTACAAATTGAAATTAGCAATTGTTTTAAAGTTGACTGCTTTTGTAATTGTGCATGATTTAATATGAATTAATTTAATAAATAAAGTGATTTATTTTCCACCTAACTGATTTTGAATTAAAACAATTGATTTATGAGTTAATCAATTATTAAATCAAACTTTATTCCAATTAAATCATTAAATTTGACAGCTTTGATTTTAAATCAATTAAATAAATATCCAATTGATTGTTTGTAGGAATTTTGATTTATTGTCAAAATAAAAATAATATTAATTAGGAATAAATGTAATTAAATCTAATTAAATATTCATCATATTCAAATAATCAACTTTAGGATAAATAATAACATTTATCACGAAATAATATTTAATTAAAGATAATTAGATAAATTAGGAATATTTAGGAAATATTCTTTGATGCAAAATTAAGATAAAATCAATTAGGATTTTGATGTGAAGATGTGCCTTAGGTTAGGACTTTTGTATCAATTTCATTCGATGTGTCGATATAGGAGGTTAATGAACCTATAGCCCATTTTTGGGGTATTACATTTTGCCCCTCTTTGAATTACTGTGTGAAGCATAGTGGTTCAAAGAATAGTCTTTGTTTGATATATATGTATGAGACTGATTTGAAAGATTAACCAATTCTGAGATAGAAACCAATTGAAATATTTTAAGATTCAAGATTTAACATTTAGGTCATGAATGACCAAAGATAATGTCAACTATAGCAACAATGAACCGATGATTACGAAAAAGTGTCTAAACGCCTGATTCTAAACCTTATGATTGTGAAGAAGTGAGTGACGGATTCCAAACCTGAATGTCCTTGTATGAATCATATTGGTATCACATCCTAAACCCATCAGCTATGAAGAACCAAGGAAATGACGCTAATGAATTGATAGTTATGAAAAGTTGATATAGTTTACAAGATAGATTTAGGATACCAGATTGATATGAATCTCGATGAATCTAATATGCCCCAAGAGATGATAGATTTGCCCCAAGTGACGAGGACTTTTGATGAGTCAGCAATTAGATGTGGTTGTTATCTTGATTACTAAGAAAGATTTGATTGACAAAAATAGATTGACAGACTTTGAATGATGTGTAATACCATGGCCCCTTCGGGATTAAAATTGAAATCTAACAAGAAAAGTCAGCGTTGAATAGTTTAGAAGCATGTTAATTGATTTGAGAAGTGGTTGTACACATTCAAGAATGTGTTCTGCATCGTTTGGAGGTCCTAGGAGACCAAGTTTGACTAGGTTAAACCATGAGATGACCATAGTTGACCAAGTTGAAATTTTGATAGTTTGATGTAAGATAATTAGTTAAGTTGAATTCTAGATTTCTATGATGATTGAAGGTCGATTATGCAAGTAGTTAATAATATGAATGATCTTAGATTTCAATTTTGATCCTGAAAAAGGATTCTACTTGTTGTTTCATTGGAGGAACCTTCATACAATGCCCAGTCCTTGTGTCATGCTTAGCATTTTTTGTTTTGAAGAATTGTTTAATTGTTCAAGCAATTTGTGAGATCATGCAAAGTGCAAAATGAAATGCAGAATGAAATGCAAACCTAGGACCTAGGACCTAGTCACTGATCATGTGTTGATTCATTCTCATCATTGAACTTTTTAGATAACTGGATAAATGAATACAACGCCCACTATTTATGAAACTATAGACATATGAATATTGATTTGCATGCACAAGAATCAATACAACACCCACTAGCTAGACAACCATGGACATATGAATATTGATTTTGTTTTTAGAATGTCAGATTAGATACAAGTACCAAGGTACAAATGCCAAGATGACTTGAATATCATGTCCATTTTGATATAGTAATTTGTATAAGCATCAAAACATAAATGTTGTGATGACCTGAATACACCTTGCGTAAAAAACACATCAAGTAGTCAAGAGATCATCCTAAATACAATGTGAATTACCCGTAGTGACCCTTTATCATTCACATCCTTAGGTAAGATCACGCTTCACAGTAGGAGAAAGAACTCACTCAAAAAGACAATAGTTAGATCAAACTTCCTTGAATTCTCTGGGTATCAATGGTTGAGGTACTCATGGCCATCCAATTCGAGATAGAGGCTCTTACAGATGGACACCATTTCAATCTAGAATTTTCAAAGTTATTATATTTTCACATACAAGTAGAAAACAAAAAAAAAGATTATGCCCCCAGTCGTCACTCTCTAAATATTATAAAGTACATCATCGAAGAGATCAAAAGGACATAATATGCAAAAATCTCAATGTGAATCAGTAAGCATACAAGGAGATAAAAGCATGTAAAAAACATAGATTGTTTTCATTTTGTGTTTGATTGCATTGTTGTAGATGCAAAATCCTTTTTAGAGAGGAGATAGATTGACTGACTCAGATGAAGCTTCAAAGGACTTTGATTGGATATGACACATCTAAGATACATTGGAGGTCATAGGATATGACATTGATTTCCCCCAAGTTTGAACATTGATAGGATATAGATGCTTTAGTTGATTGGTGTACAGACTAACTTATTGAAAATATGAATGCATAAACAGACTTGGAGATATGTACAAACTAAAGCAAGATTGAAAGATGGGAAAGACCCAGATTGTGCTAATAGATGGAGCATGTTGAAACAAGTGGCCCCCATTTGCTAGGTTTTCACCATCTTGGCAGAGATTCTATTTTTGCTACCAAGGCGCCTGTTTCCAAGTTTTAACCAAGGCACTTTTCTTTTTCTCATTTTTTTGTATTTTTTATTTTTTCAATTTTTTTATACTTTTGATATTTTTTACTTTTTTTGTGAATCATCAAGGTGCCCATTGCTAGGTTTTCACCAAGATGTTCATTTTTTTAGGATTTTTTCAGATTTTAAAGATTTTTTCAGGATATTTTACCATAGACTGATTGCCTTAGGCTAGAATTTCTTTAGATGGAGAATGTTGATTGGTTCTCAGAGCTATTCTCCTTCAATCATTGAGAGTTGATAGGTACCAAAGCCAAAAGTAGTAGTGATAACAAAGGGACCCAACCAGTTGGGTTAAAACTTCCCCTTGCATTCTCTATATGATTGATTTTTAGGATTCTCTCTCAAGACTAGATCTCCAACCTAAAATTCTCTGTGTCTGACTTTCTTATTGTAGCCTCTAGACATTATTTTATGATGCACTCTGAGATGATCATATGCTACTTGTCTGCACTCATCTAGTAGTTCAAGTTCTTGCAACCTAGACATTCTGTAGTCATCATCAGTTACTAGACCATGCATTCTAATTCTTAGTGATGGGATTTCAACCCCAATAGGCAGTACCGCTTTAGACCCATAAACTAAAGTGAAACATGTAGCCCTAGTAGGCATTCTAACACTTGTTCTATAGGCCCAGAGAGCTGGTTTGATCATGAGATGCTAGTCTCTTCCTATTTTATTAACTATAAGGTGCAAGATTTTCAATAGATTCTTGTTAGAAGCCTCTACTTGTCCATTCCCTTGAGGATAGTAGATAGATAACCAATGTTATGTAATCTTGAATTTGGCATGTAGATCATATAGGTCTCTATTCTTGAATTGTCCACCATTATCTATGACTATAGAGTGTGGAATACCATACCGACATATGTTATAGTTCAAGATGAACATTGAAATTTGTTTTCCAATTGTTTGAGTTAAAGGAACTACTTCTACCCATTTTGTAAAATAGTCTGTAGTTGTTATGATATGGGTATGTCCATTAGAAGAATGAGGATGTATGGATCTTATAAGATCAAATGCCCATTGGTGAAAAGGCCATTGTGTAGTAAAGAGAATTAGATCTTTCCCTAGACCATGAATTAAGTTTCCATGCACTTGGCACTTTTGACAGTTCTTAGCAAACTTGATAAACTCTTTCTCCATTTCTGGCCAATAGTACCCAGCCCTAATAAGTTTTTGGGCTAGTGTTAAACCATTTGAGTGTGACCCATAAATACCATCGTGGACTCCCTCTAACACATGTTGAGACTCTTCCTATTCTAAACATCTAAGTAGCATACCATCTAGACCTTTTTCATAAAGATCGTGACCAATAATGACATATCAGGAGGCATTATGAATAAGGTATCTATTTTCATGATGGTTAAAGGTATCAGGAATGATTTGGTCTTTGAGATAGGAGAATAGGTTTTTATATCAGGATGAATCATGACCCACAATAGTGCAAATCATATGGGTATCAGGGGAGTTATATGTAGGATAAGATAGTGCTTCCACTAGGAACTCGTAGTGTAGCTCATGTTTAGGTTGCTATAATAAAGTAGATAATGTTGTCATTGCATTGACAACCTTATTCTTTGTTCTAGGTATTTGTTCAAATGTGATAGATATGAAATATTTCTTTAGAACATCTACCATTCTCTTGTATAGAATGATATTTTCATCCTTCATTTGGTATACATCATTGACTTGATGGATTACAAGTTGTGAGTCTCCCTGAATGTGTAGTTCTATTACTCTCCACTCAATTACTATTTTTATACCATTCAAAAGGGCTTCATATTCAGCAATATTGTTTGTACAAGGAAATTTGATTCTAAATGCCTTAGGAATGGAGTATCCTTGAAGAGTGATAAACAAGATGCTTGCACTAGATCCATTCTATGTATAGGAGCCATCAAAGAATAATTGCCATTCTCTAGAAGAAAGATTCATGATAGAGGAATCTAGAAGTTCCATTTGCAGTGGCATGTCATCAAACAAAGGTGTATCTGATAATTGATCAGTAATAACTTGGCCTTTAATAGCTTTTCTTTCAACATATTCAATGTCAAATTCACTTAAGAGCATGACCCATTTCGCTAATCTACCTGTGAGGGCAGCTTTGCTTAATAGGTACTTTAGTGGATCAATCTTAGATACTAAATGCATGATATGAGCCAACATATAATGTCTCAGTTTCTATGACACAAAGATCACAACCATACAAGCCTTTTCAATCATATAATAGTTCTTTTCATATGCCACCAATGTTCTAATGATATAGTATATATCTCTTTCCTTCTTATTCTCATCATGATATGCAAGCAATGCCCCCAGTGATGTATCTGTAGCAAAGACATATAAGATCAAAGGCTTCCCTTGAATGGGAGGCATCAAGATAGGAGGATTTGATAGATATTTCTTTATATGATTAAAATTATTTTCACATTCCTTTCTCCATGCAAAGGTCACACCTTTATGTAATGTCTTTATAAAAGGTTGTGATATGTCTACTAGCTAAGATATGAAGCATCTAATAGATTGAACTCTCCCTTGCAACGTTCTCATTTGACTGATGTTCTTGCGAGGTTGCATCTCCATGATAGCTTTAACTTTAGCTGGATCTACTTCAATTCCTTTCTTTGAAACAATGTAGCCTAAAAGCTTTCCAGAAGTGACACCAAAAGCACACTTCTTAGGATTTAGTTTGAGACTAGATTTTTCCATTCTATCTAGTATCTTGCTCAAGTCATTTAGATGTTCTGCTCTAATCATAGATTTTTCTAAAGTATCATCAACATAATCCTCCATAGTTTGGTGCATCATGTCATGAAAAATAGATGTCATAGCTCTCTGACATGTAGCACCAGCATTCTTAAGCCCCAATGGCATGACATTCCAATAGAAGGTACCCCATGCACATGTGAAAGCAGTTTTCTCTTGATCCTCTGGAGCAATTTTTATTTGATTATATCCAAAAAAACCATCCATTAAAGAATATATCTCAAAGCCTATAGTCATGTCCACTATCATATCAATGTTAGGTAATGGAAAATCATCCTTAGGGCATGCATTGTTTACATCTCTAAAATTTGTGCATACTCTTATTGATTTGTCTGGTTTTGAAACAGGTACAATATTAGAGATCCATTCCGCATAATCAATAACTTAGATAAATCCAGATTTTAGGAGCTTCTATAATTCAGCCTTTACCAAGAGTGCAACATGCGGATGCATCTTTATCAATTTCTATTTAACGGGTTTAACATTTGGAGCTATAGATAAATGGTGCATTATAAGAACAGGATCCAACCCCAGCATATCTGAATATTTTCATGCAAAGTTGATCTTTTTCTCTGTTAAGAATGTTGTAAATTTTTGCTTTTCTTCTTTTGATAAGGATTGTGCTACATGGATCAACTGTGGTTCTTCTATTGTTCCCAAGTTGATGGATTGAGTGGGCTCAATTAGAACTAGAGATCTATCCTATAAATGACTTGGAAGGACATCAAATATCTCATCCTTAGGCCCCTCAGAGAGGTTTTCACCATCAGATATGTCTTTTATTTTTACTTTTGTAGGTTCTGAGACTACCACAAAGTGGTTTTCACCCTCAGAACTCCTTTTCTTTTTATTCTTATTCTTATTTTTCTGACTAAGATACTTGACATCAGACTCCTTCATGCTAACACTTGATTCACTGATGGAAGTCCTCATAGGCTCAACTGCATTTAGGTAGCAAGCAAGGGCATAGTCATTCGGGAAGGTATAAATACAATAGCTTGGATTTTGGATAGTCAAAGTCGTGAAAGATTGGGAAATAGTATTTATGGATATGGATCTGTCATCATTGTTCCTAACTCAATGCTCAAGTTCAAAGGTGATATTACAACTTAAGACATTCAATTCGTGGATAGGCTCAATGTCATTGTGGAAGTCCACTTCAGCCATCGGTGGATCAGACTCAATAAGTTCATCATTTCACTCTAGACTTACATTGGGTTTAGGTGCATATTAGTGAATAACATCAATATATTTCTCTGTAATAAGCTCATCTTCCTCTGGAATGGCTTCCTATTCATAGTCATTAGATTCTTCATCTATGCCTCTAGGAAATCTAAGAACATGAGTAAAGTCAGGATGAATACCCCAAGAAGGGTTACCCTCAGATTCTGATTTGAATTCATACTCATGGGAATTTGTCTCAGAATAACTACCACCTTCCTCTTTGTCTATTTGATTGTCTTTGAGATTAGCTGGTTCTTGTGGTGGAACTATCTCTTGCTTTATAGTAGGTTCTTGTGTTTCTACTACATTAATTCTTTTTACTGGATCATCTTCAACTTCAAGGAGGTCTTTTATTTCTTTAGGAAAATGCTCATAGGGAATGAGATCTTTAGTGGTGTTTGAATCATCACTATCAGATTGTTCTATTTTTTCTCCCTTTAGTTAATTTGTTATGGATGGCTCAATCTATTCTAAGACATGTGGTGAGTTCTTTCTAAGATAGAAAGGCTTCTTCTTATATCCTAGACCTATTTTATTCTTATTTCCTTAGCCACAATGATCAAGAGGTGATAGAAGACCTTTACCCCATAGTCTTAGAGGTCCTTTTCCTTTATATCCCATTTTTTTGATCAATTTGTCCCCTAGGCCATATGACTTAGAAGGGATATTCAGTATTTTAGCATCACATTTTTGAACAACTCAAGATTTAGGTTCATCTTTGTATAGCCATGCAAGAACAACTTCATCTTCTTCAAAAATCTTGTTTAGATACTTGTTCTACAACAAAATTTCCTTTATATGCTTCCAGAGGTTCTTTAGACTCCTTTTTAGACTATTTTAGCATTTGTCCTTAAGACTTAGGAGAGATAGGGAGAGATGTCAAAGATAAGACTGGCTCTATAGTATATTCTCCCATACCATTTTCTTTGATTTTAACCTCTTTAGGAATGTCTTCCATCTAGGATGTTGAAGCAATGTCTAGCTGCTTAGTGGAAGATTCCCTATTATTAGGAACAAGCTTATCAACACTCTCTTTCAATGTATTGCAAGTTGTATTTAGATCAGCTAGGATTGTCACCTCTACTCCTTCATAAGGAAATTTCAAACACTGATGGTATGTAGAAGGAATAGCTTTCATTAAATGTATCCAGGGTCTCCCTAGAAGGATATTGTAAGCCAAAGGTAAATCAAGAACTTGACATATAGTATCTCTGATGACAGGACCTGCTCTGATAGGTAAGACAATTGTTCCTTTGGAAGATCTTTCTTGCTCATCATATGCTTTGATAGTTATCTTCTTTCTAGGATCAATGGCCATTTCCGAAAATCCCAATTGTGTAATCAACCTGGAAGAACAAATATTTAGACCAGTGCCCCATCTATCAAAACATGTTTGACATGACGGTTTTGGATCAAGACTTCAATATGCAAGGGCTGGTTATGTGAATGACACAAGGAGTTATCATCTTCCTCTGAAAAGCAAATGTACTATGGAGATGTAAGATGACCAACCATAGTCTGGAATCTATCTAAATCAAGGTTATTAGGAACATTGGATCTAAGCAGAGCTTTCTCTAGAATGGCTCTATGAGCTGGAGATATCCGAGGCAACTCAAACATGGATATTTTTTCATTTGCATGCTGGATTTTTTGAACAATACTATATGAAGTAGGCCTCATGTCTTTAGGATTTGAAGATTTAGATGTAGCCTTTTATTTAGAAGCAGATGAAAGATTGAAAGGCACCTTAGGGACATTGGATGAATCTAGTATTTATCCTTGTAGATGTACCTAAGCTTGTGATCAAGTAATTGCATTTGTTGATTGATTATCTCTATCTCTTCTTACAATTGTGATGACATTGCAACACTCAAATAGGAATGGTTCAACCATATTGATAACAACATTGTTTCCAGAGTAGGCATAATTGACTTTAGCACCCATATTAGGCTGAGAAGAAGAATCTTCTTTACCATGTTTAGGAAATGGTTATGTGAATGTTGTATGATCATTATTGCTCTTATGCTTATCAATCATGATGTCTCCTTTACCAATTTTGTCTTATATGATGTACTTCAAGTGGATGTAGTTATTAGTCTTATGACCCTTATTGCAATGGAATTCATAGAAATCATTCTCTCTCCACCATTTCGGTTTTGGTTAGGGATCAAAGAATTTTATCTCAAGCAAGTAGATGATTTTGTTTGCCAATAGAGTTTTCATGGAAGATTCCAAGGACTCTCCAAGAGGAGTGAATTTGCAATTAGGATTTGTAGCCCAAGGCCTGTACTCAGATGACTTTTTTTTAGATTCAGATGTTTTACCTTCAACAGATTTGATGGCTTGGGTGCCAACAGTGAGATTGAAAGTGGGTGTCTTAGATGGGGCATGAATATTATCAACAACACCATTTGTGAAGATTCCTTTATTCTTATTCCAATTTTTGTTCTTGTCTTTAGAACTAGATCCAGATTCGTACTTGTCCTCTTGAAGTGATATGTCTCCTTTTTGCACAAGTAATCTCTCAATTTTGATTGCATTTTCTACCATCTTATCAAAGGATGTATGATTTTGCATTTGCAAGTGGTAGTTGAGTTTTGGAACAGGATTGTTGATGAAGATTTCTAGCTTCTCAATTTCTGGAATGGGTCTAGCATATAGAGAAAATTTCTTCCTCTATCTCTTGAGAAATGTTAGGAATGGTTCACCTGGATATTGTTTCAAATTGTAGATGTCGATCATGGTGACTGGATGTTGAATATTGTAGGAGTATTGTTGATAGAATAGTTTGATTAACTCCTCAAAAGTCTTGATAGTTGGAGGCATTCTAGAGAACCAATGAATGACTGGTCCTCCTAGAGATTGGGGGAAAAGATGCATTAAGTAAGTTGGTTTGTGTATAAACTCCATAGATTGAGTACAAAATTCTCTGACATGATCTTGAGGATCAGATTTTCCATCATACTTATCATATTTAGGCATCTCCACTCTTTTAGGGAATGGTGGCATGTACAAGTCTTTATCAAATGGAAAAGGGCATAGAGCTTCCATGGAGAACTCCTTAGGTTCCTTTTCTTTTTCAAGTTTGTTAAGTTTGACTTGCATGGCATGCATCTATTTCATCATAGTCATGATAGGAGTTTCTTCCTCATGTGTCATATCTTCCACATTAAAGTTTGGAGGAATTTTAGCTCCTTGATGAGCTAACTCTAAAAATTATGCTTCTCTATCTTCTTTCAAGAAATGTTTCATCATTCTTTTGAAGTTATCATCATTTTGATATTGGGCAATTTCAGAAGGTGTGGGTTCTTGATCCATACCATGTTGAGACTGATGTCCTTGGGACCCATGATGTGTCCCTCCATGAGATATGTTAGGAGTTTTATGGCTCCCTAGATTAGATCGAGGTGGAGTTTGTTGATTACCTTCGTGAGTTGATGGAGGGGGTATGTAACTAATTTTCAATGAAAAATTGCCAAGACTGTCATCTTCGTAAAGACTAGAATTGTAGAGTTTATCAAGAGTTGGACCCTTTTGAGTAGTCAAAGGTATAGTGTTAACTATTTCTCCAAATTTCTTGTGAGAGGAATCTCTAGTTTCCACCATTAACCTTGGGTGAAGCAAAAGAATAAGATGAAGACAACCGAAGAATGAATTGATTCAAGAAGATCGAATGATACAACCTTGTTAAGATTGAAGTGATTAAAGATTAGATCAGATGTAAATGAAGGATATTGTTCCATAGTAGTGTGGGTAGATTCCCAATAGATGGTGGGCACGAGCTCACAACACTTAGCCGTTTAGTAAAAAGATTGAATTTGAAGATAATTTTGACAAGGTTTTGACATAAGATGAAAAAGACTCAAATCGATAAATCAGAAGGCTAAATCAGACTCAAGAGACCACTTTAGGAAAATGAATGGATTCATTATAAGCTATGCTCTATTTTTGACTCAATGATTTGTTTGACAGATTCCAGGATTTGTTTCTCAATTCTAGACATGCAGTTTCAGATAGTGTGCAACAGGAAAATAGGTATACTGACCCCAGACAAAAATTAGATCTAATAGAAAGTTGACCAACTGGTACTAATAAGCTCTCTATTTTGTGAATTTTAGGACAAGTTCATGTGAGAGAATGTTGTTTCACATGAGGAAGTACCAGGTTGCGCAAGATAATGTGCTATCTCACACGATAAAAGGACACAGTTTGATAGTTTAGACATAGTTTTTGAGGCACAAATTTTGAGACATAGCGCTAGCTGTTCTCTGAGAGAATATTCAGTTCTCACTCTAGAAAAGGATTTATGCTTAGATTTTGCAATTTTTCAATGTTTTAGTATCAAATTGTTTGCAAATTTTGAAGATCTGTGTAACAGTTCATTTCAAGTAACCAAAAAGATATCAAGCACACAAAACAACAAGCAAGGGAAGCAAGCAATCATATAAAAATAATGAGCAAGTGAAAAAGCAACCTTGTGCATGAACAAGCAATAGTGACTTATTGTGCTAATCCCTAGAAATACTACTTGTGTATGTTCCAAAAAGTTTTTCAATAACGCACATTTTCCTAGAAAATAAAAATTTGGCCTCACTAGGGTTTGTAGTAATGGTTTCACTCTACAACTTTTGTGATCTCAAGAGGGTGAACTCCAATCTAGGTGCACTAGGGTTTTGATGTAGTCTAAGAATTTAATCAATCAGGAGCTACTAGGGAGATTTGACAGCCCAACAAGAGACCACACCTGTGAAGATTTCCTCAACAAGGACATTTATATAGAAATTGTTGCTACCATGGATAAAATGGCTATTATCACTTGAGATTCCATCCACATGGTTGACCCAATTAAGGGAATGTCCACTACGGCTAACCCTCTCTAAAGGTGACTCACAAAAGATACCACAAGGGGACTAGATCAGATTCAAGGATTTGGGTTTTTGGTACTATCCAAAAAGGAAGTAGAGCATAATCCCCCAACCTCTTCACTTCACAAAGACAAAGAAGATAGATTAATCTGAAACACTAAGACCAAAATTATCTCGCAAAGATCTATGATGTCAACTGCTTATGATCTATCAACCTCTCTAGAGAGAGAATGTATCAATCAAAAGTTGAAGATGCACAAATCTAGTAGAATGCAAGACAATCTCAATAACCTCCCTACCTACAAGGGGATCTGTCATCAAGAAGAGCTTCACATGCATGAACAAGCAAAAGAAGCCCACTCTCTCAAGATCATCCACAAATAGTGTTCATAGGGCCTAATTACTATATGTAACAGATATGCAAAAAGCAAATCTATGTTCATTTTAGAGCCCAAAACTGAAGTGTGAATTATGAAAGCTATAAAGGAACTCAAGCTTGACACAAGAGAGTTTTTTTTATGTCCCAAAATGAAGTGTTATCAGATGTAATAGAATACCTGAGTTCCTCACAATGCGCTTAGTAGATTTCACTTGTTTTAGCAATTTTTGAGCATTTGTCTTCTATCTTTTGTACCCACAGGATGTACCTGCACCTGCACCTGCAAACCACTTTATGAAAAAATTACATATTCTTGTACATGAAACCCACTATTATAAAAATCCATAAAAAAAGAAATACAACTTGTCAACCCCACAAGGTAGAAAATCAGGTTAGTCAAAGATAATATGTCATTTGATAATCGAAAAACCTGTTGTCATAAAAAATCAAATTCTGACCAGTCTATACTAAATCAATAATAACTTTTGAAAATAAAAATGAAATTAATCCAAACCAATGGAAAATGAAAGCTAACTCAAATAGATTTCTAGAAATATAAATTTTGGATCTGTATCATGTCATATGTGCATGTACCAATAAAAACATCAGTCAAATTTCATAAAATCAGGTTCAGACCAGTCTTCACTAAAATGATAATAACTTTTGTAAATCAAAACAAAATTAATCCAAACCAACAGAAAATAAAATATAAATCAAATGCCTTTCCAAAAATATAAATTTCAGATCTGTATCATATCATATGTGTATGTGCCAATAAAAACATCAGTCGGATTTCATAAAATAAGGTTCAGACTAGTCTTCACTAAAATAATCATAACTTTTTCAAATCAAAACAAAATTAATCCAAACCAATGTAAAATTAAAGCTAACTCAAATACCTTTCCAGAAATATAAATTTAGGATCTGTATCATATAATATGTGCATGTACCAATAAAAACATCAGTCAGATTTCTGGAAAAATAGCTCAAAAACTTATCACAAAACTCACAAAAATTAACCTTGTGGTCGTGGGTTTGAGAAAAATGATAGAAATTTTATAGAATAGAATGAAAACCCATTTCAGGGCCCCATGGTGGGTGCCATAAATGTGTGTGAATTTTTTACCTAGTTGTAGACACAACACTTTAGTAAAACATTAGACATTAGCAAAAACTGAAATCAACAAGTAATTGAAACTATGCTAACCAGGTGATTTACTACCTTCTAGTAGGTGCAAGTATGATGTTCTCAGATTGAAATAAAGATCAGTGACAATGTGACACCTAAATGAATGATTTAAGAGGATGAAAGAAATGAAATATGAATGCAAATTAATCTATATTTTTGTATTTTCTATGCAATAAGAATGAGAAACTGTATGAATCTAAGCTATAATGTATGAAATTGAGTTTGAATGTAGATTTAATCTAAGAAATGCTATGAATGCATATAAAAATATATGATATGAAACTATGAATGCTCAAAACAATAAATGAAAATCTCACAATAGCCTTGATTCTCAAAAGATTGATTCTTTAGTCACGAATTCGCTAGAGTGAGGATGCAATTTTGAGGTGTTGATTGTGAAGAGCTGAGCCTTGATTTTATAGAAATCTAGGGCTTGAGGATGCATTGAGAAAAGCCATAAATCACTCTTGATAAACTTAGGTTGATTTTTGAATTAACAAGAAATTAAGAATATTTAATTCATAAAGTCATGCAAAAGCAGTTTTTATCTCAAAATAGAGGTTTAGTTCTCTTTTTCAACTCATCATCAGATGTTGAGTTTTAGAAAGTTTACAAATTGAAATTAGCAATTGTTTTAAAGTTGATTTCTTTTGTGATTGTGCGCAATTTAATATGAATTAATTTAATAAATAAAGTGATTTATTTTCCACTTAACTGATTTTGAATTAAAACAATTGATTTATGGGTTAATCAATTATTAAATCAAACTTTATTCCAATTAAATCATTAAATTTGACAACTTTGATTTTAAATCATTTAAATAAATATCCAATTGATTGTTTGTAGGAATTTTGATTTATTGTCAAAATAAAAATAATATTAATTAGGAATAAATGTAATTAAATCTAATTAAATAATTAAGTGGTAGAATTAAATTAATTAATTAAATATTCATCATATTCAATTAACCAACTTTAGGATAAATAATAACATTTATCGCCAAATAATATTTAACTAAAGATAATTAGATAAATTAGGAATATTTAAGAAATATTCCTTGATGCAGAATTAAGATAAAATCAATTAGGATTTTGATGTGAGGATGTGCCTTAGGTTAGGAATTTTGTATCAATTTCATTCGATGTGTCGATATACGAGGTTAATGAACCTATAGCCCATTTTTTGCGTATTACAAAGTCCACCAAGATAACTGAGAGGGGGGGGGGGGTGAATTGGTTATCTGATAATTATAACTTTTATCAATTTCAATAGCATTTAACCATGTAAGCAATATAATTACCAACCATAGAAAGATATTCATACACAATAACACAATGACACAAGATATGTCGACTAGGCCGAACCTCTTGATCAAAGAGTAAACCCTGGTGGGAATGATACCCACAAAAGATGCACTAATATGAATATTCCTTGTGAAATGATGGACTATGTTAGGAGTATTATCCAATACATCCGGTACATATGAATCCCTGTTAGGAGATTTTGAATCCCTATTAAAAGATTCTAACCCTGTTAAGAGTTATGGAGGACAGAAGGACCCACTGCCCAAACAACTTTAGGGTAAGATCACTGAACACATTGTCCAACTAATCTTTGTATTACTCAATAGAATAATATTTTACCTCTTCTCTGACTATGCCAAACCCCACTCACTATTACACCAGATCTCAATTTCAGATCTTTGTACCTCGCATGTATTCCTTCACAAATTCGCTTTCACAATTAGCTCTTTTTTTCACTTCATGCATACATCAACACATCCAACCATTACAACCATATTACAACAAGAAAAAACATTCCTTCCTTTATACCACACTCAAATAATTACAAATGAGTCATCATACAATTACAAAATAAAAGTTTCCACACGCTACATCAAAATTACACAAAACTATTAGCTTCCAACTACAATAATTCTTCACTCATGTGACCTCAAAGTTTGCACTATCATCCATGTAACTATCAATGTGTCTTCAACTTCCCTTTAACTATGCAAAACTAGATTCAATCTCGATTAGGAGATATCATCCTGTTTCCACAAACCGCTACTCAGGAACATGGCCTGAATACTGCTTCCACCAAAATGCTCATAACTTCCATGAATAATTGAATTAATGTATGCACTCTTAATCATAAACATATAACATATCAAAAAGTATATCCTCAACATCACATAGCTCCAACTACAATATCCAATGTGCGCTAATCCAAACATTGTTTGCTTCTCTGCAAGTCTCTGGTAAATCACTGTGTTGACATAAATGATAATCATAGTCATGAATGCAACAAAAATTGCTACAGAATGGCTACCAAACATTTAGAATTCATTCCCAATAGAGATTTGGAATGGAGAACTGTAAACTAGTTGGAACAACTATGGTAACTAGACACAAGTTATCTAGCACAGATGAGACTCCTACAGTGGAACAGAAGAAGTACATATTTATGATTGGAGGATTGCACTACTTGACTCATACAAGACCTGTTATAGCACATTCAGTTGGAATTGTAGCAAGATTTCAAGCTGAACATTGATAATCACATTATGCAATAGTAAAGAGGATACTGAGGTACTTAAGAGGAACAATTGAGTATGGATTGTGGTATGAAAAATTTGATGATTTTACCATATGTGCATATACAGATGCTGATTGGGGAGGCAATATTGATGATAAAAAGAGCACCAGTGGAGGAGAATTTTTCCTTGGAGGAAGATTGTTTTCTTGGCTAAGAAAGAAGTAGAATTACATTTCATAGAGCACAATAGAGGCAGAGTATGTAGCAGCAACAAACAATTCCAATCAGATAATTTGGATGAAGTAAATGTTGAAGGATATTGGAATAAAATTGTTGAGCTTGTTGTTATACATTGTGATAACATTAGCATAGTTAGTATGTCTAAGAACCCTGTGCTACATTCTAAGACAAAGCATATAGAGATAAAGCATCATGTAGTGAGAGAGAAAGTAGTAGAGAAAGAAGTCAGACTTGAGTACATAAGCACAAAGGAGCAGATTGAAAACATATTTACAAAATTTTTTCCTAAGGATACATTTGAGTATCTGAGAGGTATGTTTGGGGTTATGCCCCAGCCTACTTTTGAGAAGTGATGCAGATTGTTACATCTATCTAGTAGTATATGAGCCCTATTTTTCTTCTGGACTAGATGTTGGTACTTCCTCTATGGGGGAGTATGTGTATCTGAGCTGAGTCATGAGGACTCTAGTGAATGTATTTTTTTTTAATAGTGTCTTTTGACATTGAATTTGTTGTTGACATAATGATGAAACATCTATCATTGATGTCAATGGGAGAGAAGTATATATGAAAAACCATCTGAAATATTTGTTGGAGAGAACTAAATAGGAAAATGAAGCAAGATTTGATTCATGAAGAAGACTTGAAGCATTTTCAGAGCAACTATGTTGCAGCATTGGATTCATGGAGCTTGGATGTTTTTTCATCGATGTTTCCATCAATGCCAATGGGGGAGATTGTTAAGAATGAATCCTGAATATATCCTATGGGAAATTATTAACAACCATTCTGTAGTAGTTGTTGTTGCATTCATGACTGTGATTGTCATTGATGTCAACATAATGTTCTACTAAAGATTAGCAGAGAAGTAGATAGTGTTTGAGTTGGCGCACTTGGGATATTGAAGATGAAGCTATGCAAAGTTGGGGAATTACTCTATGATGTGATATAATATTGTGGTTATGATTCCAGATAGTAATTCATTTATTCTTGGAAGTTATGAGGAAATCAGTGGAAGCGATATTTAGGCAGTGTTCTTGAGTAGCGATTTATGGAAATCGGATGATACCTCCTAATCGGGATAGAATATGGTTATGTTTAGTTAGAGAGAAATTTGTGACATGTTGATAGTGACATGGATGACAATGCAAGATCTGAGGTCACACAAGTGAAGAATTATATTGATTGGAAGCCAATAGTTTTGTGTAATTTTGATGGAATGTGTGGAAACTTTAATTTTGTAATTTGTATGCCAACTCATTTGTAATTAATTGAGTGTGGTATAAAGGAAGGAATTTATTCCTTGTTTTAATGTGGAATGTATTGAATGTAATTGTATTGTGAAATCAAAATTGTTGAAAGGGGATATGCGAAGTACTGAGATCTGGTATTGAGATTTGAAGAAGGAGATGGTGCAGTTTGGCATAGTCAAAGAAGGAGTATTGGATTGTTGAGGTCAATAATCTTTTGGTATTACTCTATTGAGTAATAAAAAGTTTAGTTGGATAGTGATTTCAGTGATCTTACCCTAAAGTTGTTTGGGCAGTCGGTCCTTCTGTCTTCCATAACTCCTAATAGAGTTAGAATATTTTAACAGGGATTCATATGTACTAAATGTATTTCATAAGACTCCTAATAGAGTCCATCCTTTCATAATGAATATTAATATTAGTGCATCTTTTTTGGTCATCATTCCCACCGAGGTTTACTCTTTGATCAAGAGGTTCCCTAGTCAACATATCTTGTGTCATTGTGTTATTGTGCATGTATATCTTTCTATGGTTGTTGGTTACATTTCTTACATGGTTAAAATATATTAAGGTTGATAAAAGTTATATTTATCTGATAACTAATTCACCTCCCCACCTCTCTCAGTTATCTTGGTGGACTTTACTTTCTAACAAACTAAATGGGATACTTGAGAGAAGAAACATATCTATTATTGATGGTGCTAGAACTTTTTTTATTGATAAGAAGGTTGCACAAAAAATTTGGAGAGAAGGCATAAGTACTATAGTCTATACTCTCAACCAAATACAATTTAAAAAAGGTACAAACAAGACACCCTGTGAACTATGGTTTGGACACAGCGAATATAAGTCATTTCAAAAAAATTGGAAGTAAGTGTTATATACTGAAAGATGCTAGAAATGGAAATTTTGACTATAAAGGTGATGAAGGAATATTTCTTGGTTATTCATCAAAAAGTAAAGCATATAAATGTTTGATCAAAGATACTAACAAAATTGTTGAAATTGCAAATGTGAGGATTGATGAGTTTGTAGAAAGGAATGAATAGGATAGTAAAAAGGAACCCGAGGATTATAAAAGATTTGTTTATATGAAAGATGATAGTTCAATTGATACAACCAAGAAGCTAGAAGAAGGAACTGATGAGCAACATGAGGCTCCACCAAGAGTTTAAATCAATGATGATTAGTAAGTTGAACCTATGTTAAAAAAATATGTGAGGAGACACCACTCATTGAGAAGAATTATTGCAGATAAGAATGCATGAATCGTGACAAGAAGTAAATTAAAAGATAATATATGTTTGATTTCCGAATTTGAGCCTAGACTAGTCAAAGATGTACTAGAGAATGAAGACTAGATGAATTCTATGAAATAAGAAATTGACCAAATTGAAAATAATAACACATGGTCATTGGTACCGAGACCTAAGGACAAGAATGTATTTGTAACTTAATGGATTTATAGGAATAAACTCGATGAAAAAGGAGATGTGATAAGAAACAAAGAAAGATTGGTATGCAAAGGATATCCACAAGAGGAAGGTATTGATTATGGTGAAACATTTACCCCTATTGCTAGATTAGAAGGTGTAAGAATATTGTTTGCATTAGCTGCCTAAAAAGGATTCAAATATTATCAAAAGGATGTTAAATCTGCATTTTAAAATGGAATTCTTGATGAGGATGCCTATATTGAACAACCTAATGGATTTTTTAACAAGAGAAATATGAACATGGTCTATAAATTACACAAATATTTATATGGATTGAAGCAAGCTCCATGTGCATGGTACGAAACGCTGCACTATTACCTAGTAAAGATTCAATTTGAAAGAACTAGTGATAACAATAATTTGTATATGAAATATGATAGTGTTGATGAAATTTTGATTGCTAAGATATTTTTTGATGACATTATATTTTGTGGTGATGAGATAATGTATAGGTCATTTGTTGATGAAATGACAAAGGAATTTGAGATTTCTATGATTGGTGAGATTAAATTCTTTATTGGACTTAAATTTCAACAAGTTAAGGATGGGATCTACATCACTCAATCAAAGTATATGAAGAAGATCCTAAAAACATTCAATATGGAAGACTCAAAACCAATTGGAACACCTATTGCTACTACTTGCAAATTTTATCAAAACTAATAATAATGGTGATGATTGTTTATTTGATAAAGCTGATGATGAGGAAAGACCAATATTAGAGGTATACATGATGTTATTAGAATGATTAGATTAGTTATAATATTTTCATTGATGCCAAGCAATATATTTTTTATTTGTATTATGTTTCCATATCATTCGGTAATTATATAAGATGAATGAGTTAAGGAGAAGTGGAAATGAGAAGTTAAGAAGTTATATAACATAAATGGGAAACTAATATAAACCAGACAAGGATTTGATTATGTTGGTCTGATTTTTTTCTACCCAACTTATGATGATGTTAAGTCAGTAAAGCATGGAGATAAAGTTTTGACAACTCAGTAAGTAAAGTTGTTATGGCTACTAAGATGGAAAAGTTACTTGGTAAGGTAAAGAGAAAATTTGGTCACTCGATAAAGAAGGTTTAGGCATCGAGTAATGTTACTAAAATTCTAAGTGAAGAACACCAAGAAAGGAAAAGGTATTAAACATGGATGAAATTGATATTTAATTATTAGCTATGATGAGTGGGATGATAATGATGATGAAGAAAGCTAGTTACAATGATCTACAATTATGAAAATTCAAGATGAAGATCTATGGCAAGATGTAAGTGCCAAAAAGAAGTCGAACAAGTTTCAAGAAAAGTTCAAGTTCCTAGGTGAAGAGGAAATGTGTTATCGAGATCTAGATCCAATGAAAAATTGATTGAATGGTCAAGATTGATTAAAGGAAAACATAATACATAATATTAAGAGGAGAAAAATGTCTATATAAAGGATAATCTTGTATGGACAATGGGATGAAAAAATGAATATTTGAAGGTTTACTAATTATTGTAGAGGTGAAGGAACACTAAGATTCTAAGTGGAAAAATAGTGATTTGATGAAGTGTTGATGCCAGTAGAAGGTGAAGAACTGAAGTACAGATTGAAGAGAAAAAAAGGATCTAATATGCATAGATAATTACAAATATAAAAGTCATTTTTATTACTATTTCTTATTAGAATTTATAATAGTAAAAATCTCTTAACATATTAGAATTAACAATCAGATTATTTGAAATCCTTGAGAAAGGTGACATTCCAAAAATAGTGTTTAAAGCCCCTTAACAAGGTTGCTCCTAACAGGGTGAGGATCCTAATAGATATATGGTTAATCCCTTAATTGGGTTACATCGTATAGTGTGTATTTTAATCTTTAACAAGATTGGATCTTAATGGGGTCTTCTTTTGAAGAGTATATTTATTAGTGGGTGACAATTCCCATAGTGGTATTTCCCATAATTGTGTTTATTAGAAAGTAAATTCCACCAAGATAACTAAGAGTGGGGGGCGGGGGTGAATTAGTTATCTGAATAAAATAAATTTTACTAACCTTATTATTTTTGAAACATCTGATCAACATAAACATAAACCATAAAAGGATAACCATACAAAATGACACAAGATTTGTTAATTAGGGAACCTCTTGATCTATGATTAAACCCTAGTGAGGATGGCACTCACAAAAAGATGTACTAGTATGAAAATTCCTTGTGAGAGGATGGAACTTGTTAGGAGTCTATGAAAGACATTTAGTACATATCAATCCTTGTTAGGAGACTTCAAATTCCTATGAGGAGATTTTAGAACCCTGTTAGGAGTTAAATAAGATAGAAGGACCCACTATGCAAACAACTTCAGGGCCAAGATCACCGAACACACTATCCAACTGATCTTTGTATTATCCAAATAGAGTAATACCAAATATAACAAATCTCAACAACTTCTCTTCTCTCTTCTAAGTGTGCCAAAACTACTTGAAATGATTCTCCATATCTCAATACCAGATCTGCTCACTTCCATCACATATCAATCCTTTCGATCACTTATTTGCATTAGTTCACATCCACATCTTTCATTACATATCTCAATCAAGGAAAATAATCCTTCCTTTATATTGTCCTCAATATTTCATAATTGAGTTAGCCAATTAGGCTTAACAATTACAAAATATGAAACATTACATATTACATGTAATATTTCCATAATTACAAAAAAATGTTAGTTCACAACTTAAAAAATCTTCACATGTGCAACCTCTAATAATACTGACTCATCTAGGTCACCTCTACAATGTCTTCAACCCATGTATAACATTTCTTGTGAAGATTATACCCCTATTATGAGACATAATTTGAGTATCACAAATTGCTTCTCAAGAACTTTGTCAAAATATAGTTTCCACTAGATTACTTATAATTGATGCAAATACCTGAATTTATGTACATTCTCTTAACCTTGATATCAGGATATCATAAGAAACATGTTCTTAGCTCCACATAACCTTACCTACAATACTCTATGTACACTAAATCAAACTCTATCTTCTATTTCTTAATCTTCATTATAATCAGTATATTGACATCAATGAAAAACACAGTCATGAATACATGTGATTGCCCCAAAAATGCTAGAATACTCCCCCATAAGACATATTTAGCATTCATGCTAACAATATCCCCCATTGGCATTGATGGAAATATAGATGAAAAACATCCAAGTTCCATGAATACAAAAATGTAACTCTGTTGCTCTTTCTTTGACTTTTCAAATCCTCTTCATCAATCATTGGTAATTTTTTTCATGTATTCTTTTCCCCCATTGAAATCAATGAGAAAGGCATCATAATGTCATTACAATCTTACTACTCAAAATTTTTAACCACCTCAAGTGTCCAAAGACACTATTTTAAAATACCTTTTACCAAGCGTCCTTCATGACTCAACTCAAAACATAGATACTCCCCCATAGAGGAAGCATCAACATATAGTCAAGAAAGATAGTGCCTTGTACCAGTAGATTTATGCAACTTTCTGCATCACTACTCAAAAGTAGGTTGGGGCATAACCCCAAGCATATCTCTCAAATAGTCAAATGTATCTTTAGGTAAAGGCTTTGTAAAGATATCTTCTATCTGCTCCTTTGTGCTGATATACTCAAGTCTAACTTCTTTCTCTACAACTTTCTCTCTTACAACATGATACTTTATCTCTATATGTTTTTTTTTAGAATGTAACACAAGATTCTTAGACATACTTACATTTTAGTCATCCATATTATCTGATTATAATTAGTTTCAGCTACTACATATTCTTCTTTTTTTGTACTCTGTGAAATACAATTATGTTTCTTTCTTAGCCAAGAAATTGATCTTCCTCCAAGAAAAAATTCTCAACCACTTGTACTCTTTTTATAATCCACACTACCTCTCCACTCCTCATCTATATATGCACATAGGGTAAAGTCATTTGATTTATGATACCACAACCCATAATCAGTCGTACCTTTCAAATATCAAAATATCTTCTTTACTGGTGCATAATGTGATTCCTTAGGATCAACTTGAAATCTTGCAACAATTCCAACTGCATGTGCTATATCTGATCTTGTGTGAGTTAGATATTTCAAACCTCCAATCATAGATCTGTACTTCCTTTGTTCATCTGTAGGAGTCTAATCTTTTCTAGATTACTTATGACCAGTTATCATAGGTGTACCAATAGGCTTACAATTTTTCATACCAAATCTTTTCAATAAGTCTTTCAAATACTTATCTTGAGATAAGAAAATGCCATCATTGTTTTGCATAATCTGTAAACCCAAATTTTCTTTTATTTCTCCAATAATTCTCATCTCAAATTCTCTCTTCATTTCATTAGCAAATTTATCACTTCCCTCATCTTCTCCTCCAAAGATTATATCATAAAAAAACATGACAACAATCATTAGACCATTCTATATTTCTTTTAGATACAAGTTGGTATCTGCAGTGCCTTTAGAAAATCCCAAATTTTCCAAATATTTATCCAACCTTGCATACCAAGTTCTAGGTGTTTTCTTTAGTCCATATAGTGCTTTATTCAATTTAAAAAACCATCTGGCTGCTCAATGTAGAATTCTTCTAATTAACTATTCAGAAATGCTGACTTCAAATCCATCTAATAAACTTTGAGTTTATTATAAGATTCATAGGCCAAAAACATTCTTATTGCTTTAATTCTTTCAATAGGTGCAAATGTTTCTTCATAATCTATACCTTCTTGCTATGAGTATCCTTTCCATACTAGTTTTTCTTTGTTTCTTACAACTTCACCTTTTTCATTCATCTTGTTTTTAAAAAACAATTTAGTTCCAGTAACATTTCTTTCCTTAGGTCTAGGAACCAATTCCCAAGTTTTATTCTTCTCAATCTAATCCAATTCTTCCTTCATTTCTTCAATCTAATTATCATCTTTACAGTCTTCATAGGTAGTCTTAGGTTTAATTTGAGAAATCAAACATAATTCTTCATGTACCTTATTTCTTTCCATAATTGTTGGAATTCTTATTTAGAAGAGTGAGATAGTGAGAGGGAGGGTGAATCAGAATCTTGAAACTAATTCAACACTGAATAGGTGAAAAATGGAAGCTTAGTCATGTACCTAACATTCAACACCTTTCATTTGTAATACTGTTGTTTTGGATTTGAAGTTGAAATAGCATAAGTAAATCTAGAAATACTTGAAAATTAATTAGGTCAAGATACATACCTCATCATGAAATTGATTTAGAAATACCCATTTTCTAAAGTCTATGTGAGGTTTCAGAAGATTCTACAACTAGATCTGTGATCAAAAAGTCGAGACAGAGAAAACCCAGAAAAGTTTCATCTTTCTGGTAGTAGGTTGACTTTGATGCTCATAAAAGGTCAAAGTCTACATTTTTATTCTGAAGGTCTATTTTGACTTTGTTCACAGATCTTGGAAGTTCGGTGGAAAGGGTACTCAAATCTATCCTTTGATTCTCGAAACAACAACTGAAGATATCTGAAAAAAGGGGTTTTTGGGGTGGCTATATAGGGTTTTAACTTAGTCAAACCCCCATTTTGGTGATCTCCACCTCCATGAATAGCCAATTGAAATAGAATGTGTGTGTGTATGTATTGAAAGTGTAATGCCAAGATCTAATCCTCTAGATCAAAACCCTAGCATGAATATGTATGAAACAACAATGCATAGATTTGAATGAGATAGAAAAGCATACCAAGCCCCCAAGGCTAAAGTACTTCTACCAAAATCAGAATCTATAATTGATACTCCATGATTGAATCTTTGAATTCTTGAAAGTTGATAATGGTGGATCAAGGAAGAAAGGATCTCTCTTGCTCCGAATATGTGTTCACAAAGATGCTCGATGTCGACAATGGCTTGATCTTCTATATCATCCTTTTGCTATCTTGCATCTTCACTAGTCCTTGCTTTCTTGAAATCTCCTTTCTCATGAAATTGACTCCTTGAGAGAACTTGATCATGAGAATTCTTGGTTGTACTTGGTGAAAATGAATGCAAATGAGAGTCTTTATATAGATTTTTCAAGGTGAGGCTCCTAGAGCAATGTGAGGACCCATAATTTAAATTTCACCCTGAATTAAGGTCCAATCACAATAACCAACTAAGGAGGGAAAATAATTAAATGAATTTTGAATTAAAACCTTTTCACACTTAGATCTGAGGGCCCGACATTGATTTCAGGGCCCGTTGGGACCAAATTTTGAAAGAGGGGCACAAATTCTGGAGGAGGTCAGAATCAAGGTTGTAACTAACCTAGTCAGAATTGAGATCAATTCTAACCTAGTCAGGATTGAGCTCAATCCTAACCTAGTCAAGAACAATCTCAATTTTGACCCTGTGGGCCCAGATCTAGCCAGAATCAAGACAGGAGGTCCTGGGGATGCTCAGAGACCTAGAAATGATACCAGAAAGGGATAGAATGCAAGGGATAAGCATAAAATCCTATGATGACTATGATGAAGGCTAGGAGGACCTATTTCTAAGTCCTACCTATAAAATAGAGCCATGGGAAAAGGGGAATTAAGGAGAATTCTTAGGATCCTAACCCTAATTTCACCTAGAATGAAGAAGATAAGTGCAAAATGCATCCTAAATGCAAATCTATCATGATAAATGTACTAAAAGAGGGTGCTAAACCTATCAAAATGGAAGTGCTTCCATTTTAAGATGATACATTTATCCCCCACTTTATCTTAGATATGACACTACGTGAATATGCAAGATAAAGTAAGAAAACATCATAGTAAATAAAAAGGATATAACCAAGTCCTCGATGTAAAGATCCTACAAAAAACTGTTAGAACTTGCAACACACGAGGTTAATTAAAATTTCCTAAATCTTACTATATGAAAATTTGAAAAGTGTATAGAGCCCCTTATGCCCCCCCTATTTTGGCTTTCTACTTTGGAAGGATGAAACAGGGTGATAAGAAAAACTCTATATACTAGATATGTAGAGTGTTGAAAAGTGCTTTTCTAAACCAATTAGAAGGATTCCTAACCTTCCTAAACTAGTTCAAGGAGTTAGATATCTTAATTATGATTCCAACACCATTGACAGCACTGAAAATGGAGTTACTAAACTCAAGTTATGATGAAAAGAGTAGATGTCTGTCTAAATGCATAAGAAAGGAAATCTAAGTTTACCCTAAGGAAACCCTAATTTGAACTTATAAATAATGAAAAGAGAGAAATAATTACTCATTCTTACCATTTAAAAATTTGAAACAAGGAAGCAAGATCCCAAGAAGAGAGGAACTTCGAGCTATGCACTGGAGATTCTGAGACATAGCCTGGCTACCGGACGGTCACTACCTGAGGTGAATCTATTTTTATCCACCTTTGTACATTCCAAATTCCTATTTTTTATAGGAAAGATTGGCCTTACCCCTTTTAGGTTGACCCTAACCCATTTAGGTCAACATTGACCCATCTAGGTAACCTTTGACCCATGAAAGTCGACATTAACCAGAGGGTTTTTGTCAATTTTTTGAGATGAGGTTGACCTTGACGCAAAAAGGTCAACCTTGACCCAGTAAAGTTGACATTGACCCAGTAAGGTCATCCTTGACCTAAATGAGGTTGAATTTGACCTAGTTCAATTAGATTTGTAGATTTGATGATATAAATGAATGATATGATGTTTGTTTATGCTTGTAGGACTTGGTCTATTTCTGAGAGCATCCCTTTGGGGAGTTACTAGTCACAGTCAAAGAGAGATTGTCTAAGCTTGATGATGAGGGGATGTAGTTACTAAGGGATGTGGGACTATGCTGGGTATCAGTCCTTCCATAGATCAGACTACATCGAGCCATCCTATTGGCTCTGATAGAGAGGTGGGATGAGGATACATGCTCCTTCCATCTTTCCTCTAGTGAGATCATACTGACTTTAGAGGATGTCTATAGGATCATGTGGCTTCTAGTCCAAGGGGAAACCATCAGACCCAGAGAAGAGCTTGGTTTTGAGGAGATCCATGTAGACATAGAGTATTGTATAGGAGTGCTTCCACAGATGTGGACCAAGTCATATTAGATCCTACTATCTTTCGTACTGTCAGGCCCTACACCTTTAGTATGGAAGGTGATGCTATGTATAGTAGCCTTGGTTGTGTTACTCAACTCAAAGGGTACCATATTTTGTTCCCCTATGACACATCTCATATAGAGGATGGAGAGAGATAGGACCATGGTCTCATGGGGTCACAACATGCTAGCGCAGCTATACCATGAGTTGGGTCAGCTAGTGAGGTATCAGTAGAAGAGTCTGTCGACATGCACACTTCTGCAGATTTGGATATTTGAGCATTTCACATATACACATCCATAGGGAGTTACCATGATGGTAGATGTGAGCACAACAAGAGCCTTTGCATATCCTTTGAGATATGTTTGGCAGTTTGGGGATATGCTCTACTAGAGAGTACATCTAGACCACATTGCCAGCACTGATGTGATATGGAGACCCTACTGCTGGATGATAGAGTGGCCTAATACACAATTCTAGATGAGACATTCATAAGAGCGTAAGCTTCTAGAGGGTCATCAAAGTCATATAGTGATGCCCTACTATTATGATCAGGTGATGAGGTAGGTCAGCCTATTATAGGGAGTCCCTAAGGTAGTACCTCGCTATGTACATCCAACGAGGTACTATTAGAGACCTGGCACCATACACAAACCATCAATAAAAGACATAGAGGATAGTGATGCAAAGGAGATAGAGGATATAGAGGTACCATTAGATGTGTCCTATTTAGGCATGAGCTGAGATTACATCATGCACTGGAGTTTAGAGGGGATCCATCCTATCTTTCTCAAGGATTATCCCACAGGTGATCCAGGCTTTACAGAGGGGACACACTAGGATAGTGGATCCACCAAGGAGGATGAGGATATGAGAGATGAGGAGGAGAAAATATCCAAGGGAGAGTCCATGGAGGAGGAGAGAGAAGATAGAGAAGATGAGAGAGTGGAGGAGAGAGTCGAGGACATGCCCCTAGTTGGTGATACTGATGCAAATAAACCTATTACTCATGCATCACCACTGAGATCATGATGACCCCCATGGCCCCACATAGAGATGCCACCATCAAGACCTAGATATAGCAAGTGTGGAGAGAGTAGTCACTCCATGCCCCCACCATCTAGACATTTTAGTGACATCTAGGAGGGAGACCTAGGTATGAAATTTGATTGAATATGTGATTTGGTATGAGATAGATAGGATACTAGACTGATAAATTTTTTTCATTCTATAGCTAGCATAGTGGAAGGGAGGAGATTTGTATCCAAGGTTCTCAAGGATACAATTATATCCTACCGACTACCAGCTGATGAGTGAGAGTCTTCTATCGGTCACAGAGATCCTGGTAGGCATGCCAAAATATGTGTATGTATCTAGCGAGAGCTGAGATTGTGCAGAGAAAGAGAGGAGAAGTTAATGTCAGAGGTATAGAGTCCTTGAGGATGTGTATAGGGTATGAGCATATCCAGGAGTCATACACAGCCACACAAATCTTCATCTTCCCATCAGAGAGTAGAGAGATCTAGGAGTCATCGGCCATCAGAGTGACATAGCAATAGACGTAGTGATAGATAGGGTGATTGGCCACATATGTATCAAAACTCAAAAAACTCTTTTTGATGAATGAAAAAATTTCTCTACTGATTAGTTCTATGTTTGATTACTATGCTTTCATCAATATAAAACTTAATAGAAAGAAAGGAAGAAAGAAAGTGCATAAACATATTCAATATGTAATTTTGCTAAAACTACATAACCTATAATATGAATCTTTATAAGGAATACATAAATGCACATGGGACAAATGAAATTAAGGATAATAACATTTAAGATGCATAATATTAATGGGTTACTTAAAAGAAACACCATCCATATCAGCAAGTTTATAAGCATCTGAACCAAAGTCTTTAGTAACAACAAAAGGTCCAAGCCAATTAGGGCTAAATTTTCCTTTTTCACTCGGTAACACATTCACATTTTGTTGATTCTCATAAAGAACTAAATCACCAACCGCAAATGTTCATTCAATTACCTTATGATTGTATTGTTTCTGAAGAGATTTATGATAATATTTTATATGTTCTAATGCATGTATTCATTGTTCATCCAACATTTCTAATTCTTGTAAGCATTTTTCATGAAAAGTATCTTTATCAATTATCCCATGAAATGAAACACGTAAAGAAGGTATTTCCATTTCCAAAGGCATAATAGAATTAGTACCATAGACAAGGTTATAAGGAGAAGTACCTGTGGCAGTACGAAGACTAGTCTTATAGGCCCATAAAGCATAAGTCAGTTGAGTATGCCAATCTTTCACATGCTTACTAAGTATTTTTCTCAAAATTTGTTCAATAATTTTATTTGATGCTTTCACTTGTCCATTAGATTGAGGATAGTAAGGAGTTGAAAATCTATGTTAAATCTGTACACACTAAGATGTCCACTTCTCTAACTCATTACTTCCAAGAGAATCCATGGATGGGAAACCTTGAGAAAGTGACCTAGAGCTCCATAGGCATGGAGTCACAAGGATATTAAGAATGCTCTCAACTAGAGATATTAAGCCTATAACCTTGCTAGTAAACCACACAATGGGAGATTCAAAGAGACAAGGGAAAGAATGCCAATATCCTCAAGAATCAAGATAGAAATGCAATGCAATGCTAGAAATGAAAATGCAAGTAAGCTATGGAAGGAAAATGAAAGTATTACAAACCTTGCTAATTAACCTATATGAGCTAAGCTAGAACTTGAAAGGAAATCTAAGCTAAGAAAGCATAAACATGAAGCTATGGTGCAAGAATGAAAGCTAGAATGCACAAAGATGTTCACATATCCAAAGTCACCAAGGAATCCTATAGCATAAGATTAGTATTCAAAAGTTGGGATCCTAGAATGAGAAGAGAGCTCTTCATTTATAAGAAATGAGAATCAATGAACGATGGAGATGAAGAGGCAAAAGATTTGATCAAGGGTGGAGTTTGAAAGAGGAGCAATCCATGTGCACAAGTATCCTCCAATGAGAAAGAAGTGTTGACTTTTGAGCCTAATGTGAGATAAAAAGACCTTTTTCTCCTTTTTATAAAATAAGAATAATGCTTTATTTGTGCAATTTAGGATAAGAGGAAAGTGGGGACTTTTTATTTAATAAAAGGGGAGGGAATTCCTTTTAAATAAATAAAGACTTAGGATAAAATGGTTAGCCCATGGAATATAATTGAATAAATGATAGAATTAGGATTTTATCAAGGAAATTGATTTGATTGAAAATTTTGATTTAAAAATATTGATTCAGAAAATTGATAAATTGCAAGAATGGGGCCCAAAGTCTAGGTGACCATTTTAGGGTCCATACATTTGCCCCTGTTTGACTAATGTGAGATCGATTTCAGATCACTTGTAGTCAAAAAATGGAATTGAAGTGTGAGATCAATTTGGGATCACAAAAGAACCCAGACGTGTATTCCATAGATGGGAACACATTAGGACAAAGATAAGTTGTTTGAAAAAAAAGACAAGGCCAATAGCCCTATAAATAGGTAATTGTCAAGTCTCAAAAAAGAGATAAGAATCTCAAGGTTCGATTGATTAGATAAATTAAGGATTGAAGTTTGATAGGTACTACCCCCTTGGAATCAAAATTGAAATTAGGTAGAGGAGAAATAGTAAATTGAAAAATTTGATCAAATCACTAGAAATCATAATCGAAGGTGAAAGATGATAGGATAACCATTAAGCAGTGAAGATATGCCCCAGTTTGACTAGGTTTGACTAATAAAGATATAGGATAAAGATGAATTCAAACCCTAGAGAGATGAATCAAATGAAAATGAATGAAAGACTAGAAGGTTGAAAGAGATGGAGATGAAGAAATGAATATGCCCCAGCGAAGATTGAAGGATCAGTCCTCAAACGGTCAACCAATTGTGCAGAACAAGAAGAAATTTTGAAATGCAATTTTGACTATCAAGATGAACTCAGATTTCAATTTCAATCCTGAAAATGGATCCAAGATGTCAAAATTAGCTAGGGGTGCAATTTTCGCAAAATTCTGAGATGTTCTGAAAATTGGGTCATAAAGTCAAAATGCTATATAAGGGGTAAAAAGGTCATTTTCAAATTCATTTGTCTTTTGTGATTTTGAGAACTTTGAGAGCTTAGAGAGAGACTATGGCCTAGAAAGAAGTGATTACAGTCCACACACATCAATTTGGGCCCGGTCAGGTGCACAATCGGCCTCCTCAGTATGGTGCCCCAGTAAGTTTTTAGAAAAACTAGCTTTCTGAGTCATTTATGAGCTATTTATGGCATTTTAAAACATATTTTAATTGTTTTTTAATAGTTGAAATTATATGGATATGAAATTTCATACGACACTTTGAAAGTATCACACACCTCAATACTTTTTATCATACAATAGTTCACGGGTCCACAAAGTATCACACAGGTGTTCAATCCAGTATCGCACGATACTGGATGAAACATCGTGCAATCTTGTATGAACTATCGTACAAGAAAATAGTATCACACCATTATTAAGGAAAGTATCACATGATATAATATCCAAAAATAGTATTACACTAGTGTAATAAGAAATATTGCATAGGGTTAATTTGAACAATATAACATGGGTCTAGATAATTTTTGCATTTAATATTCCTTGTACTAATTTTAGACATCCATCATGATATGTTCTGACATCTAGTTTGGGGTTATGGCTTGTAGGAGGCCTTCTAGGCACTGATCATCAAAGCTCCAAGAGTGACTAGACTATGCTATATGAGAGATCTAGATACTCCTGGCAGAGATGACCTCATCAGCATGGGATTCAGGTTTCAGCTAGATATGTCCCATATTCGAGTAGATCATGAGCTCTTGATAGCATTGGCTGAGAGATGGCATAGTGAGCTAAACACCCTTCATCTACCTACTAGAGAGGCAATGATCTCATTAGAGGATGTCTATTGGATCCTCCAGATACCTAGCCATGGCGATCCAGTGAGTATAATCATGTTACTAAGTCTGCGTAGATGTAAAGTTTCCATATGATAGAAACTGACATGATCTTTCTATTGACATAGGTATATTATGATCAGGATCCGACCGAGTGGTGACAAGCCATCCATGACATGTTCTAGGATGTCACCATCATTGATAGACACCTTAGTTGGGACTAACTGATGGAGGAGTTTGGTCATGATTACCAGGTTCCATGCATAGTGTGCTCGATAGTAGCATAGGCCTTGATCATAGACAAGAGCTAGAGAGGGTTCCCATTAGGTTGGGGCAGGTTAGTTGCTGACTTGATAGCACACCCTCAATGGATGACATGGGGCCCAACTATCCTAGTTGATATGTACCATGAGCTCCATGAGATAGTCTATAGGGATAGTAGGACATGGGCATGTGGTGCTATCCTAGCATAGGTATGGGCATGGCAGCACATCATCATTGTGTGCCCACATGTGCAGCCTAGGGAGAAAAGATGCCCCTACATCTATAGGTATATGAGATTCATTAGCCAGCCCCATAGCAGAGACCTCACATACTATAGGAGGCTCCTATATGAGCTCACATCTTTTGAGTAGAGACGATACAGGGCTTGTGAGTAGTGGAGTGACCAAGAGCGGGAGCTTGGATATATGCTATGTAGCTAGCCACTATTAGGCTGCCACTCTGAGATAGTTGAGAACTTCATTATCTCTTGGGTATGGAGGCAATTTGTGTGGCAGTAGAGGGTACCCACAGAGATGACCACATATGCTCAGCCATGAATGAGGAGGGACAAGGATGGCTATCAATGCTAGACTACTAGTAGGTAGCATAGGAGACTACAGGTATATGCAGGGAACCATGGGATTACCTTCCCAATATGGTGAATGCAGGTGCAGATGCAGCCTATAGGGCATAGTGGCGGAGACAACCATTTCCATGATTTACAGTTCCTGATGCACAACTGCTGACATAGGGTGATGATGGGAGTGACAGGGATGGGGGAGATGGGGGAGGGAGAGGAGTAGATAGGGGACATGGATCTAGATTAGGTGGCTAGAGATGGTCACAGATATAGGTTTCTGATGATGAGGGAGAGGATGCGGTGAGATTAGTTAACCGATGGGTGGATGTAGGATAGGACCAACCTGTAGAGAGGGGAGGAGGGGAGGATCTCAAGGCTAGAGTGTAGGTTTTGGAGACTAAGATCTAGTAGCTTAGGATCACTATTGCTATGCGAGATCAGTAGTTAGCAGATGCACGAGCTGAGATAGATCGACAGGAGAGGGAAACATGGGCTGACATGGTAGAGATATGGAGAGAGGTGGCACAAGTGGCCTATTATCATGGATTATATATAGTAGTCATCCCTGTGGAATAGAGAATGCCACTCTACTCTAAGAGGGTAGGAAGATCTGATATGGTACCAGATAGAGCGGTAGCACCACCTCCACCACCACCATGTGATGGGGAGAGTCAGACCTAGGTCTAGGTTTAGATGTATAGAGTCATATCCTAGGACATCATCCAAATTTTGGATCCCACATTGTACTTTTTATCATCACACACACACACACATAGATATATATATATATATATATATATATATATATATACATATATATATATACATATATATATATATATACATATATATATATATATACATATATATATATATACATATATATATATATATACATATATATGAGATTTACTAGATTTGTGATGTATCTTGTGTATTTGTCCCACTTGTGATGGATGTTTTAGTTTTATTGTCTTTTTATATTGCTCAAATGTATGATGTATGTTTAGTTCTCATGTGATGATATAGACTCATGTTTCTGAAAATGATCTCTTTATGATATAGATATGATGATAAGATTAACGCCTTGTGATGATAGGAAAAGGATGTGGTGTGAAAGACAAAGGGGTGAAAGACATGATCAAGGAAAAGTGAACGGTGAGCATAGTTGACCAACAAGTCCGTGAAAGATGAAAGGAGAACTCTCTCTATATGCAAGATGCAAAACTAAACTAACATGAACCTAAGAATGCAAGCTACTTTTACTTGCAAGGTTACAAAGCCATTAGTCTCTAATAATCATCATCAAGCATTATTAGTAGTGTCGTAAGATCATACAATGCACACTAGTATAACTATGTGAATCTGAATATGATCTATATCAGATAGGTATGTGGGAATCCCACCTAGGCATCAAAGACATAGGTCAAGATGACTAGTGCAGTGAGGTTTCCTAAGTTTGGTATAGCAAGATTATGCTTGCATCAAGACATAAGAAAGTCAAGATGACTATAAGCATGCACTTGTGAAAAATAGTCAAGGATAATACATTGTAGATCCTAGTGTCAAGTGGAACACGCATAAATGCTCATGACAGTGAAGATCAACAAAAATATACCCACAAGAAGAAAACAAATAAACATGTCCTCATGTCCCCAGTCTTCTAGCTCGGCATCATCAAAAACTATTAGGGAGAGAACACTCACCAAAGAAATCATCATAGACAGCACACAAAGAAATAAAGTCAAAAAAGTCTAAGTGAGTCAAGTGTTTAAGTGTGTGTGTGTAGGTCATAGAATCAAACTTTGAGTATCACATCTACTAGTGGAAAATATCATATCATGGTAGACTATGGGTATGATATCTGATAAGTTTTGAGAAACACTTGATGCTAAGGTAGTGTTAAAAAACACCATTTGCAAGATGTCCTAAAGACTAACGCATGCAAGAGACCAAAGCTAACACAGTAATGCCCCCTAGAAAAAGACAAAGACCAATTCCAAACCAAGGCAACAAGGATAAGGCATGATGGAGAAAGGCTAAGTGTCGAGGATGTGTGCTAAGAAACAAGGGTGCAAAGGCCTCAAGTAGCGCTTGTTTCCAAGTTTTCACCACTTGACAGATTTTTATGATTTTTTCAATTTTTTTGTATTTTTTCTACCAAGGTGCTTGTTTCTAGGTTTTCACCACTGCACTTTTTCTATTTTTTTAAATTTTTTGCAATTTTTGATTTTTTTGTATTTTTTTTTAAGACTTTATATGATTTTTTAGGATTTTTTCAGCATCATATATGAAATTTTTTGGAATTTTTTTAGGATCAATAAATATGTACAAAGGATGCCCCCAGATAGAACATGCATCATGGATATAACTTCTTCAGGTGCAAAACATTGATAGGACCTACGAGTTTCTCTCCCTCTTCAGTAGATAACAAATAAGCACCCATCCCAAAAGTAACAATAATGATATAAGGTCTAAGCCAATTAGGTTCAAATTTTCCCTTTTGATCTCTATGATGTTGGTTCTTAGGATTTCCATGTAGGACAAGATCTCCCACTTGGAATTCTCTAGGGTGAACCTTTTTGTTGAAAGCTTTGGACATACGCTTTTGATAGACCCTCATATGGTCAAATGATGCTCTATGCTTCTCATCTAGAGTTTCTAGCTCTTGGAGTCTCATGGCACGATAGTCTTCATCTGTTACTAGACCTTTGAGGGAAACTCTAAGTGAAGGAATCTCAACCTCTAAAGGTAACACTACTTTAGCACCATAGGTAAGGGCAAAAGGAGTAGCCCCTATAGGAGTATGAAAATTCATTCTATAAGCCCATAAGGCTATATTTATCTATAGATGCCAATCTCTACCATTCTTGTGAACCGTTCTATGGAGAATTTTGAGAATGGTTTTATTTGAAGCCTCTGCTTGACCATTTCCTTGTGGGAAGTAAATGGAGGACCAATGCTATTTAATCTTGAATTGTTTGTAGAGTTGCTTTAGGTCCTTATTTTTGAACTAACCTCCATTATCAGTGATAATCTCAGACGACACACCATATTGACAGATGATATGGTTTAGGATGAAAAGAGAAACTGTCTTGCATGAGGCAACAAAAAGTGGAACAACTTCTACGCATTTAGTAAAGTAGTGAGTAGCAGTGATGATAAATTTGTGTCAACCTAATGAGTTGGGATGAATCTACCCAACAAGATCAAAGGCCGAGCATTGAAATGGCCAATGAGAAATAGAAGGAATAAGCTCCCTTCCTGGAGCATGTATCAGGTGACCATGTTTTTGACACTTTTCATAGGATTTTGTAAAAGCTACTGCATCCATCTGCATGGTAGGCCAATAGTGCCCCACCCTAAGAAACCTTTGGGCCATGGAAAGACCATTGGAATGTCCCCCACATATACCCTTGTGAATGTCAACTAATGCTTAATCAGATTCCTCATTTTCTAAGCATCTAAGAAGTGTCCCATCTAGACCCCTCCTATACAAATCACCAAAGATAAGGGTATGGCGAGAGGCATTTTGGATAAGGTTTCTTCATTTAGATTGGTTAAAAGTATCAGGGATAATTCCATCATGGAGGTATGATTAAATGGCACCATATCGGGATGAGTCATGACCAAAAAGGGTACAAATGACATGGACTTCTTGGGAATCATATATAGGATAATGTGGCTCTTCCACCAGGAATTCAAATCTAGACTCATGTTGTTCTAACTGGAGGAGTGAAGCAAGTGTAGCCATAGCATAAGCTTCTTTGTTTTCTCCACTGGGGATTTGTTGAAATGTGACAAATGTGAAATACCGACTGAATGATCAACCATTTTCTTGTAAGGCACCAATTTTTCATCTTTTGTTTGATATTCTTCATTAACCTAGTTGATTATCAGCTGGGAATCCCCATAGATATGTAGCTCTATGATTCTCCATTCTATAGCCATTTTGAGCCCATTGGTCAATGCTTCATACTCCACAATGTTGTTTATACATGGGAACAATAGTTTGTATGACTTAGGAATTGTGTAACCATGAGGAGAAACAAACAACACTCTAGCTCCTGAGCCATTTTGCATAAAAGAGCCATCAAAGAACATCTTCCATGTTCTCCCAGTCATGTACATGATGTGCTCATTTGGAAAGGCAACTTGAATCAGTACACTATCTTGAATTGGGAAGTCAGCCAATTGATCTGCAATGGCTTGTCCTTTTATTGCTTTACACTCAATGTATTCTATGTCATATTCTGAAAGAATCATCATCCATTTAGCAAGTCTACCTGTGAGGGCAGCCTTACCGAGAAAATACTTGAGAGGATCAATTTTTGTGATGAGGTGTATTGTATGTGAAAGCATGTAATGTCATAACTTTTGGGAAGTAAACACCACTATAAGGCAAGCTTTCTCAATACTGGTGTAATTAACCTCATATTGAACAAGAGTTCTACTAATGTAATATATGGCTCTTTCTTTCCCATTTTCATCAAGTTGAGCTAGTAATGCCCCCAAGGAAGATTATGTTGCTAAAACATATAGAATGAGTGGTTTTCTGGGGATAGGAGGCATGAGAATAGGAGGATTTTCCAAGTATTGTTTGATTTGGTCCATGATTTTTTGACAATCCTCATTCCAGATACATTTAACTCCCTTATGTAAGTTTTTATTGAGAGGTTGAGCTCTATCTTCTAGTTGTGAAATGAACCTCCTTATAGATTGAAGGCATCCTTGAAGACTCCTCATTTGACTAATATTTTTGGGAGGTGGCATATCCAAGATTTCTTGTACTTTCTTTGGGTCCACCTCTATTTCTTTTACTGAAATAATGAACCCTAGAATTTTTCCAAAGGTGACACCAAATTCACACTTTTTTGGATTTAATCTTAGTTGGAACTACTTCATGCAATCTAGAATGACTTCCAAATCACCTAAGTGTGTATTTCTTTTTTTAGATTTAGCCAAGGTGTCATCCATATAATCTTCCATATTCTTATGCATCATGTCATGAAAGACAATTGACATAACTCTTTGGTAGGTAGTTCATGCATTCTTCAATCCAAATGGAATAATGTTCTAGCAATAGGTACCCCATGCACAAGTGAATGTAGTCTTTTCCTAGTCTTCAAAAGCTATCTTGATCTGATTATACCTAGAAAATCCATCCATCCATGAATAGATCTCATAACCCACAGTCATGTCCACTATCATATCTATGTTTGGGAGTGGAAAATCATCCTTTGGGCATGCTCTATTGAGATCTTTAAAGTCTATGTAGATGCAAATGGATTTGTCATGTTTTGAAACTAGTACAATATTTGAGATCCATTCAGCATAGTCAATAGCTCTTATGAATCCTGCGATGAGGAGTTTTTCTAATTTAGCTTTGACAAGAAGAGCTATGCGAGGATGCATTTTCCTCAACTTTTGTTTGACTGGTTTCACACTTGGAGCTATGGACAAGTGATGCATAATGAGATTAATGTCCAATCCTAGCATATCTAAGTAAGTCCAAAAAAAATTAATCTTCTTCCTCTATGAGAACTTGGTGTATGCTTCTTTTTCTAGAGGTGACAAGGACTGAGCCAAGTGAAACATCCTCAGAGTTTCATCTATTCCCAAGTTGATTGATTGAGTTGGATCTACAAGCACTGAAGATCTATCTTGAAAGTAACTTGGGAGATGATCAAGTACCTCATCCTTAGGTTCCTCAGAGAGAATTCACCCTTGGATACGTCATTTATTTTTACTATTTTCGGTTCTGACACCAGCACACAGTGGTTTTCACCATCAAAACTCTTATTATTTTTTTCTTTTATTTTTATTTTTTGACTAAGGTACTTGATATTAGGCTCTATCATGCTTGTAGCTAGTTCACTAGTGGAAGAGACTATAGGTTTAGTTGCATTCAGGTAACAAGCTAGCTCATAGTCATTCTGGAATGTTAAGAGCTTAGGCTCTTGATAATATTGCGACCAATCAATGAGGTGAGGATTAGCAAGAGGTAGGTCAATGGAAGGTTCAAGATTGTGGATATGAATGGCATTATCTCTGGTGATTGAAGAGTTAGAGTTTTTCAAGTATCTGTCTAAGTCACCCAAATCAAGATTCATCCTACCAAGTGAAGAATCATCCACTAAAGTGACCTGTGGATTCAAATCTATAAATCCTACACATGACTTGTTAGCTACCTTGAGAGGAGAACTATAAGTATGGACAACATCAACATCCATGTCAATTGTGGAAGAATTCGAGAGAGACTCCCATTCATATTCATGTGATTCTGCATCTGAATCCTGACTAGGATGTTTACACCATGCATGTTTACAATGTCTAGATGTGGAGGCTCTAATGTCACTAAGGGTAACACCTTCTCAAGCACCATTCGTGTTTTGATGTTCTTGGAAAGAATCTTCAATAGTGGATTCTTCTTGTTCTAGGCTTGAAATTTTTGCAACTGGATTGTCTGAATCTCCCCAAAGGAGATTGGTGGAAGGGACCCAATCTTGACACCTATCTTGTTGATTTGTCAAATTAGGGATGTATCTCGAATCATCTTCACTATTTGATTCATTAGGGATAGGAGTAGTTTTCTTTTCATGAATTTCAAACCCTATGCCAACTATCTTCTTAGACTTGCATCCAAAAAGAGCATGATTGAGAGGTTTAGCCCGAGCATCCAATCTGTGAATGAGAGGACCATGTCCTGGGTAGCCCATATTTTTGACAAGAGTGTACCCTCTTCCATATGCCTTACAAGAGGGAGAGAAGTTATCATTGTGCATATACTTATCTTCTCTATAAATCTAATCCTTAATAGCTACCTCTTCTTTTTCATCTTGGATAGGAACCAAGGACTCTTAAAATGTGCCAAACAAGGTCATGGCCGAAGAGGAGGGTCTCATCTCTTGGGAAGGCTTTCCATAGGACCTAGGTGAAACTAGAAGTTTTGTAAAGGAGTCAAGTTGATAACCCCCATACCAAGGTCTATTGATTTGAATTTATTCTTGCACTATGCTAGAGTTGCATTGAAATCCTCAGCTTCTCTATTGAGAGGAACATGAGTCCCTGTTCAAATAGAATTGACAGATAATGTGCTATCCCTAGGAATATAGATTTCTACTCCATTATAGGGAAACTTAACACATTGGTGTTAGGTGGATGGCACTACTTGCATCTCATGGATCCATGGCCTACCAAGTAAAATTTTGTATGCTAAAGGACCAACATCAATAATTTGGAACAAAATGTCCTTCTCAACGGGGCCAATCCTGACAGGAAGAACAACCAAACCCTTAGAAGTGTTATGTATGTGGAGCCTAATCAGACTTAGGTTCTTTCGGCATGGTTTCCCCCCAGACTTATCTATGGGGTCAAGGGGTAGAGCCCCTTGTAGGGTCCTAGGGCAGTGCCCCAGGCGGGGTCAAGGGGCCATCAATTTTCTATTAGTTGGATTAATTTTTTCCCTAATTTTGTTATGTCAAAAATACTTGTAAAAATGGCTTAGGGTTTGAGATTTATGGTATGAGGGATTTGTAGCTTCCTGTGGCAGTATTGAGTTGTAGGTTTTAGATTGTAATCACTGGATAATAATAAAGATATTGCACTCATTGTTGGTGGACGTAGCCCAGGGATTAGGTGAACCATGTTAAAAATTGTGTTATTGTGTTCTATTTTGTGTATTAATATTTGCATTTTTCTGCTTATTATTCTAACAAGTAGTATCAGAGTGAGGTTATTTCATTCATTCTTTCATCTATTCTCTGAAGTAGGTCTCACGAGTTAGTGGGATAGTCTCTTGGTTAAGTGGGAGAAATGCATGACAAGGGTAGGCTGAAGGTTGACAAGTTTAATGGGTAGAACTTCTAGTTATGGAAGATGAAAATGGAGGACTACCTCTATCAGAAGGATCTGTGGTGGCCATTAGAGGGAATAGCCGAGAAAGAGGCAACAATATCTAAGGATGACTGGGATATTTTGGCTAGGAAGGCACTGGGGAGTAATCATCTATGCCTAGCACAATCGGTGGCATTCAATATTACTAGAGCAATGATAGCTAAAGATTTGATGGACACCCTAGTGAAGTTTTATGAAAAGCCTTCAGCTTCAAACAAGGTATTTCTTATAAAGCATTTATTTAATATGAAAATGGTAGAAGGTGGATCAGTCACTGATCATTTCAATGAGTTTAATATAGTTACAAGTTAGTTAGCCTCAATTAAAATTACTTTTGATGAAGAGGTTAGGGTTCCCTTGATTTTGTGCTCTTTACCAGAAAGCTGGAATGGCTTGGTAATGGCTATTAGTAATTTTGTTCCTAGTTCTAATACCCTAAAGTTTGATGATGTTATCGGTGTTATATTGAGTGAGGAAATTCATAGGAAAAGCTCAGGGGCATCCACATCGGGTAGTGTATTGAATGCAGCAAGTAGAGGCAGAACAAGAGATAGAGGAAACAAGTCTAGAAATCATGGAAAATCATGAGGGAAGTCAAAAGGAAAGAGGTCTCAGTCAAGAGGACCTAGCGACTGCTAGTACTATGGAAAACTAGGACATAAGAAGAAAGATTGTTGGTCTTAAAAGAAAGATCAAGGAGACAAACATGATGGAAACAAGGAGGCAAATGTGGTAAGTAAAAATTTTGAAGAGGATGCTTTGCTCTTGTCTTTAGAAAATGTTGATGATTCATGGGTGTTAGATTCGGGGGCTTCATTTCATGCTACACCCCATAGAGGTTATTTTGTTGATTATGTCCAAGGGGATTTTGGGCTAGTTTATTTGGGAGATAATGAACACTGTCAAATTGTTGGAAAAGGGAAAATCAAGATTAAGTTGCACAATGAGAATCATTGGCTACTACAAGAGGTAAGACATGTTCCAAGGCTGAGGAGAAATTTAATTTTTGTAGGGAAACTCACTGATGAGGGTTACACAATTACTTTTAATGATAAAAATTTGAAGGTTTCAAAAGGTTCCTTAGTAGTAGAAAAAGGTGTGAAAGTAGGCACCTTATATCTTTGTAGAGGTCATATTGTTCCCTCTACTTTAATTTTTTCAGAGAAAAATGAATGTTTAGGAACAGTTGCTACAGTTGAGCAGGTAGAACAAGAGATAGTAGCTGGAGATTCTGAAACAACATTGTGGCATAATAGACTTGGGCACATGAGTGAAAAAGGTATGAAATTAATTAATTCAAAGAAAGTTCTACCAGGTCTGAAATGTGTTAATATGGATTTCTTTGAAAGTTGTGTGTATGGAAAGCAAAAGAGAGTTAGTTTTGTAAAGAGTGGGAAGGAAAAGAAAGATGAAAAATTAAAGCTTTTACATATAGGTGTATGGGGTCTAGCTCAGGTATCTCCCTTGGTGGCTCTTAGTATTATGTTACATTCATTGATGATGCAACTAGGAAAGTATGGATATATTTCATTAGACCTAAATCTGATGTATTTGAAACTTTTAAGAAATGAAAAAGCTTGGTTGAAAATGAGACTGGAAAAAGAATAAAATGTCTGAGATCTGATAATGGTGGTGAGTATTGCAATAAAGAATTTGAAGATTATTGTGCCTCTACTAGTATTCATAGAAAGAAAATAGTTCCAAGGACTCCATAGGAAAATGGAGTGGTTGAACGCATGAATAGGACAATAATGGAACATGCTAGGAGCATGAAGTTGCATACTGGGCTCGCCTTAAACTTGTGGGCAGAGGATATAAATACTATTTTATATTTGATAAATAGAGGCCCCTCTACTCCCTTGGGTTGTGGTATTCTAGAGGAAGCATGGGTAGGTAAGAAGGTGAGTTATTCTTTTCTCAGAAGCTTCGGTTGTGAAGCATTTGCACATATAGATTCTGAAAATAGAACCAAGCTAGAAGCTAAATTTAAGAAATGTACATTTGTTGGATATGGAATTGATGAATTTGGTTATAGGCTCTGGGATTTTGACAATAATAAAATTGTAAGAAGGGATGTCATATTCAATGAGAAAGTGTTGTACAAAGATCTGTTGTAGAAGCATGAGAAGAAAGAAAATGATTATGTAGTGCTAGATGATATTCCAAATGATAATGTTCTAGAAATTCCTTATGCTCCACAACAATAGAAACAACAAATACCACATACCCCAGTGAATGTTAGACGATCAACAAGGCTAAGTAGAGCTCCAAATAGATTTTCACCTTCTTTGTATTCTATCTTATTAACTGATGCTTGTGAACCTAAATGTTAGAATGAAGCTATGGAGGTGGATACAAAACTTCAGTGGGAGTCGGCAATGACAGATGAAATGGACTCCTTGCTGAAAAATTAGACTTGGAATTTATGTAAGTTACCTGCAGGTAAACGGGCTTTGCAGAATAAATGGGTTTATAGGTTGAAAGAAGAAGATGGAGGTAAGAAAAGATTTAAAGCCAAATTAGTTGTGAAAGGATTTTCACAGAAACATGGTATTGATTTTGATGAGATTTTTTCTCTAGTTGTTAAAATGACTTCTATTCATACTGTTTTAAGTATTGTGGCTATTGAAGATTTGTATTTAGAGTAGCTTGATGTTAAAACAACCTTTCTTCATGGTGATTTGAATGAAGAAATATATATGGTACAACCACATGGATTTGAGGTCAAGGGTAAGGATAGTTTAGTGTGCAAATTGCAAAAATGTTTATATGGCCTGAAGCAAGCACCTCGGCAATGGTATATTAAATTTGATACTTTTATGAATGATAATGGATACACTTGGTGTAATTCTAACCATTGTGTTTATTTCAAGAGGTTAAATAAAGATAGCTACATTATTCTATGTTTATATGTTGATGATATGCTTGTAGTTGGATCTAACATGGATCATATTAAGGGGTTGAAACAACAGTTAGCAAAATCTTTTTCTATGAAGGATTTGGGGGTAGCAAAACAAATCCTTCGCATGAAAATTTGCAAAGATAGGAAGAACATAAAATTAACTCTATCTTAGGTTGATTATGTTGAGAAGGTGTTGTAGAGATTCTACATGAAGGATGCCAAAGCTATCACTACACCTTTTCCTAGTCATTTGAAATTGACCAAAGAAATGTGTCCAAAGACACTAGAAGAAGAGGTAAAAATGTCCAAGATACCTTATGCTTCAGCTATAGGGAGCTTAATGTATGCTATGGTATGTACTAGGCTAGATATTGCACATGCAGTGGGAGTCATTATCTAGTATATGAGTCACCCTAGGATTGAGCATTGGAATGTAGTCAAATGGATTCTCAGATATTTGAGAGGTACATCCAATAAGTGTTTACACTTTGGGATCTCTTCTACTACTATTCAACTCAAAGTTGACTCAGATTTGGTAGGAGATATTGATACCAGATGGAGTACTATAGGTTATGCATTTACTATTGGTGGGACAATAGTGAGTTGTATTTCTCAGTTACAAAAGGTGATTGCCTTATCCACTACTGAGATAGAGTATGTTGCTACTAAAGAGGTAGCCAAGGAGATGATATGGCTTCAATTCTTCATGGAAGAATTGGGACATCCATAGGAAGATAATTATTTGTATTTAGATAGTTAGAGTGCCATTCATCTTGCAAAGAATTCTGCTTTACATTAAAAAACAAAGCACATACAATTGCGATATCATTTCATTCGGTCAGTTTTCGATGATGGAAAATTAAAGTTGGAGAAGATACATATAGATGATAGTCCAGAAGATATGTTTACAAAGGTAGTGACAAGGGAGAATCTAAATTCCTCTTCATCTTTGCTTGGTCTTCTAGACTAAACAAAATAAAAGAACAACTGAGTCCAGGGTGGTTTCTCTAGTTCAGTGAGAGCTACAGGTTTGGTCGATCAGTCTCCAAGTGGGAGATTGTTATGTATGTGGAGCCTAATCAGACTCAGGTTCTTTTAGCATAGTTTCCCCCCAGACTTATCTACAAGGTCAAGGGGCAAAGCCCCTTGCGGGGTCCTAGGGCAGCAACCCTAGCGGGGTCAAGGGGCAGAGCCCCTAACAGGGTCAAGGGGTAGTGCCCCAGAGCAGGGTAGAGGGGTAGCATCCCTCAATGCCAACAACAACTTTATAATATTGTAAAGGGTTGCCCATCAATTTTCTATTAGTTGGATTATTTTTTTCCCTAATTTCATTATGTGAAAAATACTTGTAAAAAGGACTTAGGGTTTGAGATTTATGGTATGAGGGATTTTGTAGCTTCTTGTGGTAGTATTGAGTTGTAGGTTTCAAATTGTAATCATTGGATAATAATAAAGATATTGGACTCACTATTGGTGGATGTAGCCCAGCGATTCAGTGAATGACGTTAAACATTGTGTTATTGTGTTCTCTTTTGTGTGTTAATATTTTCATTTTTTTTCTTATTATTCTAATAAGAACTTTGTTTTGCCTCATCATAGACTTTATGGTAATCTTCTTTGGGGCATCTATGACCTCTTCTAAGTAACCCAATCTTTTCAATAGACTTAAAGAAGAAATATTGAGCCCAGCACCTCCATCAATCAACACACACATGACATGGGTTTTATGGATCATGACTTCAATGTGAAGGGAAACATTATGCAGATGGCTCAAAGCTTTGTCATCATCTTCTGGAAAAGTGAGGTAATGTGGGCTAGCAATATGATTGACCATACTTTGGAATTGGTTGACATCTATGTTGGTAGGAATATTCGCTGTGCGCAAGGCATCCTGAAGGATAGGCTTATGTCTTGGGGACAATTCCAAGAGTTCAAAGATTGAGATTTGAGCTAGGGTTCTCTGTAATTGGTCAACAAGATTATATCTCATTTCAGGGTTAAATTCTGATTTGGTGGTGACATGCTTGGATGCCACTTGCTTTGGTTTGTTGGATGGGTTGGAACTAGGACCTCTAATGACCATAGGACCTTGGCTTTGACTTCTTATGATAGTGTTAAGAGCTTGGGATGACCTTTGAGAGTGAGGACCCCTTAGCATGACCACAGGTTCTTCATCAAATATAGGAAGAGAGCCCACATCATAACCATAAGTATCCTTTTCCCTCATCATGTTGACACTTTCCACAACCACGTCAAGCATATTGACTACATTTTTTATAGTTGTGTAGGTACAGTTAATTTCAGCCTTGCCATTCTTTGGTTTAGAGGTTTCCCCCTTCTCATATTTAGGCAAAGGCTCCTTGAAAGCCTTGTGATCAACATTAGTGCTCAGACCATCCACCTTAAGCTTTCCACTCTCAATAAGGTCTTGGATAATATGCTTTAGTTTCCAACAATGTTCGATGTCATGTCCAATACCATTGTGGAATTTGCAAAAAGCTTTCTCATCCCATCAATGAGGTTTAACATCAAGAATATGGTGCTTTGTGGGATCTTGAGGGTGTGCAAGATTGTTAGCAATGAGCATTTTAAAGACATCCTCATAGGAATCACCAAGCTTTGAAAATTGCCAGCTCTCTTTCTTAGGCTTTTCTTGGTACCTTGACTTATGTTCTTGTTGATTGGATGTGTTAAGCTTCATTGCTTGAACAACACTAGATAGGTAAAGAACACCTTGACCCTTAGGTTGAGAAGAGTCCACCACTCCATCATTAACCACTTTCTTGTTCTTATTCCAGTGCAAGTTTTTCCCTTTGTCCTTATTAGCATTGTGGTTATTTTGACCATTGTTGTTATTCTTGTTGTTGGTCAAAATTCCTTGCTCTTTCAACACATCCTCAATTCTGCATGCAGTTTCGACCATGGTATCAAAGGAGTCAAAGACCATTTTCCTCACTTCATACCACATCTCAGGAATCAAGTTGCTAATGAGAATGTCAATCTTCTCCTTCTCAGGAATGGTCTTGGAGTAACGAGAACATTGACATCTCCATCTTTGCAAGAAAACCACAAATGACTCCCCTCAATTTTGTTTCAAGTTACATAGGTCCAACATAGTGACAGATCTCAAAAGATTGTAGGCAAAGTGTTGGAAAAATCTATGAACAAGTTATTTAAAAGTTTTGACAAGTGGAGTTATGTTTGTAAACCACTCCATTGCTTGATCCTTGAGACTCCTAGGAAACAACCTCATGAGATAAGAGTCATCTTGGTGGAATTCAAAGCTCATGATGTAGAATTGGCACACATGATCATGTGGATCCCCATTACCATCATACTTGTCATATTAGGGGATTTCCACCTTCCTAGGAAAATCCTTCATGCTCACACTCTTGTCAAAATGATTAGGATAGATTGAGTCAAGTGAAAAGGAACTCTTAGGTGCCAACACCTTTTCCATCATACGCTTGAGTTGCTTGATCTCCTCTTCTTGAGAGGGTCCTTGCTTCTTGATCTTTCTATCCACATCAAAGTTGTAAGGGACCCTAGCACTCTTGTTGATCAAGCTCTCTAGGAACTTATCCTTTTTTTGCTCTAGACACCTCTCTACATATTGTTGGAAGAGTGGTTCTTGTTGCATCCTCATAAAGTCTTGAGCATCAAAACTTGCACTACTTCCTCCATGTTGGGAGCCATGATGAGCTCATTGGGAGGGTTGTCTTGAGTTCCTAGGAGGTTTTTGTCTCCTACGTTGTGAAGTCCTTCTTCCTCTAGGACTATGAGATCTTGAAGGGGTCCTTGAACACCTTCTTCTTCATGGGGTTCCTGAAGGAGTAGATTGGGGAGAGATATTTCCACTGTTGGTACCCCTGTTGTTGAATTGATCATTGAGTTGTTGGGATAAAAGCCTATCTTGTTCTTCTTGAAATGCTTTTCTTTCTGATTCTAACAAGGCTTGTTGCTCTACCTCTAGGAGTATAAACCTCTCTTCTTTAGCAGCTTGTTCATCCAAAAAGGCTTTCTTTTAACATTCTATTCTCTTGAGCCTTTCACTCGCATACCTTGAGGTTTTTTGGAGTGGAGAGTTTAGTCTCAAATGTTTGAACAATTTGTTAGTAAATGCTGAATTTACATGAGCATCACAAGGTTCATTGTTTTGGTCTTCATGTTGTGATTGTTCATCTTGGTGAGATCATCTTGTATACCTTTCAGCTCTCTGATGGGCATCTAAATATCTGGTGTTGATAGGGGATGATTCTGGTTGATTGTCATCACCAAATAGCATGTTGTCCCTATGTCTCTAAATTATGTCATCAAGATTTTGATCCATTTCTTCTCTCTCCTTTATAGTCATGGTGTAACTCATGTCCATATCTGATTAAGAAGGTGCTAAGGAAGTACTCAACTCACTAGGATTTCTATTTGGGTCAAACCAAGCTTCCGGGGTAATCCTAGGGGATTGATCAAAGATGGGCTCTTTGCCTTTACACTTTTGATGAGTTTGGACTAAGGGTAACTGGTCAAAGACAACTTGAGGTCATTTTCCTTGATTGACTTGATACCTTGTCATAACTGACATGAAAGAAAAGACACTTGGTGATAAGATGACCCTATGAAATGTCGATACCAAACTAGGATAGTAAAAGTGTTCAGTTGTCCAAAAAGAGATGGTAAGATATAAAACTACAAAAAAGTGTAAACCAACACTACCACAGAGGTGCCCAATCAAAGGATAAGTATCCTAGCACATATGGATTAGGAGGATGGATTTATCCAAATTATATTTGAAATTGAAATTGATTTTTGATGGAAGTGAATTGGACAAGAGACTACTAAGACTCTCCAAGTATGTTACCAAAGAATCTAAAGGTTTACTTTTTCAACAATGATGACTTCTAAATTATCGATTCCAAGCAAGGCCACTTGTGAAATCAAAGAATACCAATTCAAGGGGTCAAAACACAGGAACCCAAGGTACAAATAGGCTTCCAGCTTTAGGGTAGGAGACCTAAAATCTAGATCGACCAAAGGAAGATTGAAAATGGCATAAATCAGATAGACAGCAAATTTAATCTATGCAATAGTTCACAGAGTATTGGGATGATACAATATGTCTAGGGGATATTTCACATGAAGGTCATGTTATAGTTTCCAAGTAGTAGGTGCGATATTTTCCAGGCAAGTTGTGTGATAGTTGTGCAGTAATGAAGTATTGTACGATAAAACTTAGATCAGTGTGCGATGATTGTTTAGTATTATATGATTCTTGACCAGTGAATGTAAAAATTTCATTTTGGAAAGTTTGATTTCACAGTTTAGAATATAGTAACAGCAAACAATAGACAGGTTTGCAAATAGTAGATGATTAAACATGTCATAAAACACTTGCACAAGGGTGAAAGCAACCTTGCCAAGACAAGAAATTATGATATCAAAGAGGAAAAATGTTGCTTTCACCCTTGTGTCATTGCCTCACACAAAGTGGTTTCCCACAATAGATATTGGCTTTGTCGTGGAAGTGCCAATGACACAACCAAATGAACATAGATGGTGAGTCGTGCTGGGGTGATCCAAGTTAGTCCACTAGGATCAATCCTTGCACCAAGATGCTAAGTGGAAAAATTGGGTAGCTTCTATCTATGGTTTGTAGTAAGGGCTTCCATTTGTAATACCCCTCTTGCTCCCCAAAGGGACTCCTTACCTTGCCGCAAGTAACAGACTTCACAGCCACAAGATTACCTTAAGCATTCTTGCTTAGAATTTTCCTCATGGTCACAATCCCACAAGTAATCACACTAAATGAAGACAAGTACTACATCTACCAAGATTTTGTGTCCTTGATAGCCTTGATTTTATAGTGGGTCAGAATAACTCAGTATTATCTTGTCCCCACTTGGGTCATTCCTCTTGATTTCTCAAGAGTAGGCCCACTAAAGGATTATAAAACTAACCAAAGAGTGGATTAATCTTTGAGGGTCAAGATTTCTAGTTCACCTCAAGGGTGAAGAGCATACTCTTCTATCTCAAAAATCTCTCCCAAACACACCAAGCAAAGTTCATTTAGCCTTTTGCTTTCAAAATCTAAAGATGGGTCAAGATTTTTGGTTCACCACAAGGGTGAAGAGCATACTCCCCTACCACCAAAAGACTCCTACAACAAGATATTAAGTGCCTAAGAAAAGAAACAACTAGTATATGCCACACTTAAAAATGAAAGCAATGAACAAGCACTTGATTGTTTTTATGCTTTGGGCAATCCTGCAAGAAAGATTAGTAGCCCTAGTGCATTTGAATCTTTGACATGCGTTCTTTTTGGAAAATATTCAAGCAATGAGAGCACACCTAAAAGCACAAATTGTTAGCCCCACAAAGGTTAGCACAATAAAATCAAGTAAAATCTGCAAGTAAACCTTTGTTCTACCACAACAAATTAGAAATCCAAAGAAAACAAATCAAATCTTGCAAAGAAATGATCAAAATCAGTCATTGCCAGGCCTAGGTGACAGTTTTGTTAGAGAAAGAATCATATGATACTTCTTAGTATATGGGTGTGATACTTTCTCTTTGTATGAAAGATCACACTATGTCTAGATGATGGAGTTTTGTATGTCTCTGCGATAGACTCTTGCAAGGGTGTATGATACTTTTACTAGAAAAGTATCACACTGGTATACAAAAAACTATCATACAATACTAGAAGACTATTGTACGATATTCTATCAGAAAGTATAGAAAAATAGTCAAAATAGTAAGCAAAATATGATGAAAAATTAGCAGAAATGCATGAAAAGAAAGGACAAAACAAAGTGTTCTGCCCCCACGGTGGGCGCCAAAAATGTACACACTAAGATGTGCACTTGTCTAAGTCATTACTTCCAAGAGAATCCATTGATGGGAAACCTTGAGAAAGCGACCTAGAGCTACCTAGGCATGGAGGCACAAGGATATTAAGAATGCTCTTAGCTAGAGCTATTAAGCCTATAACCTTGCTAGTAAACCACACAATGGGAGATTCAAAGAGACAAGGGCAAGAATGCCAATACCCTCAAGAATCAAGATAGAAATGCAATGCAATGCTAGAAATGAAGATGCAAGTAAGCTATGGAAGGAAAATGAAAGTATTACAAACCTTTCTAATTAAGCTATATGAGCTAAGCTAGAACTTGAAAGGAAATCTAAGCTAAGAAAGCATAAACATGAAGCTATGATGCAAGAATGAAAGCTAGAATGCAAGAAGATCTTCAAAGCTCAAAGTCACCAAGAAATCCTATAGCATAAGATTAGTATTCAAAAGTTGGGATCCTAGAATGAGAAGAGAGCTCTTCTTTTATAAGAAATGAGAATCAACAGATGATGGAGATTAAGAGGCAAAAGATTTAATCAAGGGTGGAGTTTGAAAGAGGAGCAATCCATGTGCACAAGTCTCCTCCAATGAGAAAGAAGTGTTGACTTTTGAGCCTCATGTGAGACAAAAAGGCCTTTTTATCCTTTTTATAAAATAAGAATAATGCTTTATTTGTGCAACTTAGGATAAGAGGAAAGTGGGGACTTTTTATTTAACAAAAGGAGAGGGAATTCCTTTTAAATAAATAAAGACTTAGGATAAAATGGTTAGGCCATGGAATATAATGGAATAAATAGAATTAGGATTTGATGAAGGAAATTTATTTGATTGAAAATGTTGATTTAAAAATATTGATTCAAAAAATTGATAAATTACAAGAATGGGTCCCAAAGTCTAGGCGAACATTTTAGGGTGCATACAAAATCCTATATTTCTCCAAGAATTTCACAACTTCTTTGTTTTTAAAAGATGTTCCATTATCCAAAATTATCATCGAAGGAATACCAAATCTTGTTATAATATTATTAAGGATGAAATCACAAATAACATCTGTCATTGTTGAATGAAGAGGAACAGCTTCAACCCACTTCGTGAAATAATCCGTGGCAATGAGAATATAAGTATGTCCTTGAGAAGAAATCGGTGAGATTTTTCCAATAAGGTCAAAACCCCAAACACTAAAACGCCAATGAGAAACTTGATTATGAAGCTCATGAGTAGGAGCATGAATCAAATTATTATGTTGTTGACATTGAGGACATTTCTTAACAAACATGAAAGAATCTTGTTCCATTGTTTGCCAATAATATCCCATTCAAAGCAATTTATTAACTAGGGATTTTCCACCAAAATGTCCCCCATAAGAACCAAAATGAGCCTCTGCTAAAGCTACAGGAATTTTAGTTCTATTGAGACATCGTAATGATAATCCTTCATAAGAGCATTTGTAAATCGTATCTCCTAAAATGATGTAATGTGCTGCAAGTTTCCTAATATGATTATGCATGTTCCATGTTGCAGATTTAGGAAAAGTACCATCCTTCAAAAAATGAAAAATATGTGAATGCCATTCATCCAAATGCAAATTGAAATAGTCAGAGGTAATCTTATCAGAAATTGTAGGGTATTTAAGAGTTTGTATAGTGAATTGAAAGTTTTCAGCATTGTTCTTGAGACAAACCAAGGAAGCTGCACTTGTCATGGTGTCTGCATGTCGATTATCTTTCCTAGGTAAAGTTTGAATCATATAAGAGGTGAATTGTGAAAGCACATCAAGAGCTAAATCTCTATATTGTGTCATTTTAGCATTTTTAGTCTGATAACCTCCTTTAATATATTCAACTATCAGTTGTGAGTCACCATATATGTGTAAACATTTAAGATTTAGGGATGAAGCTGCTTGTAGTCCAGCTATAAGAGCTTCATACTATGCAATGTTATTAGTACAAGGAAAGGTTAGTTTGTATGATAAAGGGATGGGTTTTTTTGTAGGGGGAATTAAGATGATACCCACACCAGAACCTATCTTACACTTAGACCCATCAAAATATAGTTCCCAAATATCATCCTGTTGAATAGCTAGGATAGTATCATCAGGGAATTCTATTGAAGTAGAGCATTTATCAGAGTGAGGACAAGGACCTTTAGCTAGGTAATCTATCAATGCTTGTCCCTTATAGACTTATGAGAAATAAAATTAAGATCAAACTCGGTAAGAAACATCACCCATTTTTCCAATCGGCTCGAGAGATCAATTTGTGAGAAAAGATGTCTCAAAGGATCAAATTTAACAATCACATTAACTTCAGCATTTATAAGATAATGCCTGAGTTTCTGACATGCATAAACTACAACTAGACATTGTCTTTCTAAATCTGTATATCTTGTTTCATAATCAAGTAAAGTCTTACTAATGTAATACACAGGTCTTTCTTTACCATTATCATCAATTTGAGCTAACAACACACTCACAGCCCGTGGAGTCACTGAAGTGTATAATTGAAATGGCTTATCGAATTTAGCAGGCTGCAAAATAGGAGGATTCACAAGATGCTCCTTAAATTGCTCAAAAGTTTGTTTACACTCATCACTCCAAGAGAAAGTAGTATACTTTCTAAGAAAGGAAGTAAAAGGCATAGTTCAGTCCGCTAAATTAGAGATAAAGTGACAAATAGCTTGAATTTTTCCATGTAACCTTTGTAACTCAGAAATATTCTTAGGAGGAGGCATATTAACAATAGCTTCAATCTTTTCAGTATCTACATCGATGCCTCGCTTAGAGATTATAAATCCTAATAATTTTTTGGAATCAAGTCCAAAGACACATTTCTTAGGATTCAATTTGATATTATAACTTCTAATCCTTTCAAATATCTATCGTAAAATAGTAACGTGATCTTCTCTTTGTATAGATTTTCCCAAGATGTCATCCACATAATCTTTAAGGATCTTATGAATGTAATCATGAAAAATCAAAGTCATAGCTCGTTGATAGGTTGCTCCTGCATTTTTTAATCCAAAATGCATGATGACCCAAAAAAAGGTTCCCCAAGGTGTTATAAATGCAATCTTAAATTGATCTTCAAGAGGGATAAATATTTGATTATATCCTAAAAATCCATCCATAAAAGATAACAAGGAATGGTCCATTGTTGAATCCATAATCATATCAATATTAGGTAGTGGGAAATCATCTTTCAAGGATACCTTATTTAAATCTCTAAAATCTGTACACATCCTTATCTTATTTTCTCCTTTTGACACAAGCACAATGTTTGAAATCCAATCTAAGTAATCAATAGAATAGATAAATCCAGAATCCAATAATTTTTCAATTTCTCCTTTAACTAACAAAGCAATTCATGGATTCATCTTTCAAATTTTCTATTTCACAGGTTTCATATTTGGTTTTAAAACAATGTTATGAGTAACAACCTTAGAATCTATACCTAGCATATCTGAATATGTCTAAGCAAAGATATCCTTAAATTCAAGCAAAAGGGAAACCAACTGATCACGTTCATCCTGATTCAAACATTTTCCAATTTTTATCATCCTTTCAGAATTGTTTTCATCCACTTGAATATCAATAGTTTCAGTAATTAATAGATCACTTTTTATCAGAGAATCCATCGATAAAGGAAGAGTATCATGTTCTTCATGTTCTAAAAAATAAGCATAAGTTTTGAAACTTTAAGGCTTTCCTCATTTGTGATGAAACTTAGGTAGATCCTCATAAACCCCTAAAAACTCCATTAAGGCTTCATCTTTAGGAAAAATATCCAAAGAGGATTGTTGATTAAGATCAATAAGAAATGGGTTAACCAAGTTCAATTGTCCACTACAAATATGATTAACATTAAGAGTAAAATAAAATGGTTGTTTATAAGGATTGAATCGTAATCCATATGTATGATCATAAACTTCATTATCCAAATGTACTTGTATACCTTGCTCATATTTACCACATCCTTTCCCACTAAATCCTAATTTCTTAAGCAAATGATAACCAGGACCATATTGATCATTCATGTCAGAAGGGATCCAAGGAGTGGCATATGTCACAATTTTATAACAATCAAGCTTCATAGTTTCAAGTGTTTCATTAATCAAAGTGGCAACAAAATTACTTTTTAATTCTTTAGATAGCGGAGAAGAAATAAAAACTTTTTTCTCAAATTTGTTATGTTGCTTCATGAATTCCAAATCAGAAACCTTGTATTCTCCAATAAATGTAGGATTAAAATCCAGTGTCCCCCAATCATCCTCAGTCAAAGAAGAAGAAGATGGAGTTTCTTGTTGTTGAATCTTAGGCTTTTTTCTCTTAGATTGTTGTATCTCTGATTGTTTTTCAATATTTTTACTAGGTTGAAGTAGTTCAGAGATTTTGGCATATTCTACATTTAACAAAGGATTTGGGGCATCATCTACATGTAATGTATACATTAAGTTGTTATAGATGAACCTAACCTTGTGATGAAGAGTAGAAGGAACTACATGCATAGTATGTAACCATGGTCTTCCTAAAAGAAGGTTATAATTAAGAGGTCTAGGCATAAAATGAATAGGAGTATTTAGAATAACTGGACCAACTTTAACAGGTAAGGTAATAATGCCCAAAGTTCTTTTCACAATATTGTCAAATCAACGTATAGGAACATTATCAGGTTGAATAATAGTAACATCAGTCTTAATTTCTTTGAGCATATCCATGCTACAAACATTAAGCCCAGTTTCATTATCAATTAAGGTTCTTCGAATGATACTCTGATTAATAGAGACAGTCACCATAAGAGCATCATATTGATTTTGCACCTCTAGGGAAGGTAAATCATTATCAGAAAACACAATAGGAGGTACAGAAGGCATAGTATGCATACAATACAAAATAGAATGAATGTTATCTTGATTAGGAGGTGAAGTAGGAAGAGTAGATAAAGCTTTTTGCAATGCCTCATGATATGTCGGGGAGGTTTGAAGTAATTCCCATAAAGATATCTTAGTAGGAGTAGCACATAATTGGTCAAGTAATTTATACTCCTTAAAGGTAGATGGATACCTAGGTGCTTGAGGAAGCATAGGTTGAGAAGGAGGTAAAGAAACCAGAACAATAGGCTGAGGGTTATTCCGTGTGCAATAAGCATGTGAAATGGAATCGATGTTATCAAAGAAATCTAAAGGATCCCTAGGTTTACCCTTAATTGTTATATGAGGAAATCCTTTTACTGTCATCAAAGGTGTAGGATATATCATCTTAGGTTTATCAATGTTACAAATAGTGGGACATGAAGGTAACCATGCACACACCCTATGGTAAAGGTCAATTGGAGAGGTTGTGGAGGAGAGTGAAATAGGAACATGATCCATGGAGATCATATTGAAACCATTTTAATCCTCACTACCATGTACCTCATTAGGGAATCTATCCTCTTGTACAATAAAAGCCTTATCAAAGTACTCAAAACAAGAATCATACATGTTGAATACAAAGAAAGAACTAAAATCATGTAAATATTTTTGTATTTTTAAAAGAATTTTGCAATTTTTTTTGTATTTTTGAAATATAAATGTAGGAAATAAATACAATAAATCTAATCTTATAAGCATACAAGATGTAAATCTAACACCATAAAAGAAAGAGTTGTCGTAAACAGGTTCACCAAAATGAATAGGTGAAAAATGGAAGCTTAGTAATGTACCTAACATTCAACACCTTTCATTTGTAATATTGTTGTTTTGGATTTGAAGTTGAAATAGCATAAGTAAACCTAGAAATACTTGAAAATTAAATAGGTCAAGATGCATACCTCATCATGAAATTGATTTAGAAATACCCATTTTCTGAAGTCTATGTGAGGTTTCAGAAGATTCTGCAACAAGATCTGTGATAAAAAAGCCAAGACAGAGAAAACCCAGAAAAGTTTTGTCTTTCCGGTAGTAGGTCGCCTTTGACCCTTATAAAAGGTCAAAGACTACATTTTTATTCTGAAGGTTGATTCTAAATTTTTTCACAGATCTTGGAAGTTCAATGAAAAGGGTACTCAAATTTGTCCTCTGATTCCTGAAACAATGAATGAAGATATCTGAAAAAAGGGGTTTTGGGGTGGCTATATAGGGTTTTGCCTTAGTCAAACCCCCATTTTGGTGATTTCCACCTCCATGAATAGCTGATTGAAATAGAATTTGTGTGTGTATGTATTGAAAGTGTAATGCCAAGATCTAATCCTCTAGATCAAAACCCTAGCATGAATATGTATGAAACAAAAATGCATAGATTTGAATGAGATAGAAAAGCATACCAAGCCCCCAAGGCTAAAGTAATTCTACCAAACTCACAATCCATAATTGTTACTCCATGATTGAATATTTGAATTCTTGAAAGTTGATAATGGTGGATCAAGGAAGAAAGGATCTCTCTTGCTCCAAATATGTGTTCACAAAGATGCTTGATGTCAACAATGGCTTGATCTTCTATATCATCCTCTTTCTATCTTCCATCTTCACCATTCCTTGCTTGCTTGAAATCTCTTTGCTCATGAAATTGACTCCTTGAGAGCACTTGATCATGAAAATTCTTGGTTTTACTTGGTGAAAATGAATGCAAATGAGAGTCTTTATATAGAGGTTTCAAGGTGAGGTTCCTAGTGCAATGTGAGGACCCATAATTCAAATCTCACCTCAAATTAAGGTCCAATCACAATAACCAACTAAGGAGGGAAAATAATTAAATGAATTTTGAATTAAAACCTTTTCACACTCGAATCTGAGGGCCTGATATTGATTTCGAGGCCCATCGGGACCAAATTTTGAAAGAGGGGCAAAAATTTTGGAGGAGGTCAGAATCGAGGTTGTAACTGACCTAGTCAGAATTGAGATCAATTATGACCTATTCAAGATTGAGCTTGATCCTGACCTAGTCAGGAACAATCTCAATTTTGACCCTGTGGGCCCAGATCTAGCCAGAATCAGGACAGGAGGTCCTAGGGATGCCCAGAGACCTAGAAATGATACCAAAAAGGGATATAATGCTAGGGATAAGCATAAAATCCTATGATGACTATGATGAAGGCTAGGAGGACCTATTTCTAAGTCCTACCTAAAAAATAGATCCATGGGAAAAGGGGAATTAAGGAGAATCCTTAGGATCCTAACCCTAATTTCACCAAGAATGAAGAAGATAAGTGAAAAATGCATCCTAAATGCAAGTCTATCATGATAAATGTACTAAAAGAGGGTGTTAAACCTATCAAAATGGAAGTGCTTCCATTTTAAGATGATAGAAACACATGTATCATAAACATAAAATTCAATGCTAAAATGAATCTAACAAGCTAGTCACATCCATAAAAATCAAACTCATAACACAAAGATATGGTAGCCTAGAAACCCTTGAAAGGTAAAATAGGGGTGGTGATGACACCCACAAATCTTCACTACTATAGAAATAAAGTGTGCATTTTAGGGCTACAAAATTTTGATCACTTCTGGTGATCTACCCTATGAGGGGTCTTCTTCGCTATGAGATTATAGACTTATACAATCTACCTTAATTAGAGGATTTACAACTTACAACTAAGTAAGCACTTTGTTAAGTGATTTATAAAGGCCTGTTACAACCACTCTATTAAGAGATTTACCCTAATTCACTTGCTAGAATGTATCAGGACCCGATCCTTCAATTTTCACTTCAAATTATGATTAAAAATCTTCTCTTTCTAATACTAATCTAATCTCAAAATCAAATATAACTATGTTATGTCCTTCACTACTCCACTAGGACATTATGCTTGATCTCAACATGATAATCAAAACATTTCTTCCATCCACATACATGAGATCTTCTGACTATTATAGTATTTAGGGTTTTGATATCACCTTATATAAGCAATTGATCAAGCTCATAGATCAAAATCAATGATGTAGATTTATTACTTATGTCTCTTAAGAATTCCCTTTTTCCTAATTGGTTACTTTTCTTACATAGGGATTAATGATTGAAATAACAACGCATAATCAACTCCTTAATTTTCTCAACAATCAGTAAATCATGTATAGAAGTTAGCTAGAATGGTTTACCTAGGTTTTTGTGCCATTAAAAAAAAAATATCAAAACCAGCTCACTCGGCATATGAAGTCTCTAATGCTCCATCAAAACTATTCTCCATTTACTGGTTCTCATCACTGACTCGTCTATACAAGTTGACATATATATTGCTCTGTAACTATGGAAGTACTCGGTGACCTCTGACTTGCTCGACAGTAACTACAACTTGGTACATATATAAAATTCAAGTCTATACATAAGTCATCCTTAATAGAATATCTCAGTCGTAGTGATGACCAACAAACATTTCCTTGATAATGACTAAGTGTTAGACAGTAATAGACAACATGACTTAGAGATCAACAATCTCCCCCTTTGACATTAGTGACAAAAACACTTTGTCATGACTTTACATGACATAACCAGAATAGTACTTAGTACTTGAGTACTTTCCCTAAGAATATGACTCAGTCTTCATAAAGACTACATTATATGTACATGACTATGACATACAATGAATATAAATTACATTTCAAATAGTATGTCATACCTTTACACATTACCATCTTTGTCCATCTATTTTGTCTCCATCATCTATTACTCACTTTTTTTTGTCACTTTGAGTTACTGGGGCATTGTGATTCGATAATACTTATCCAAAACTAGCTTGTGAAGATGCAAAATCATTGCTAAAATTTTTTCCCATCCAGATCTGATAGAGTCAAAAACTTGTATCTTGATCTCTAGCTGAGCAGCTAGATCAACCAAACTTTTAGCAATAGAGAGATGAGGATCTCTCTATAGTAACTCCTTCGTCGATGTCAATTATCTTTGCATAACCTCTAAATGAGGTGTCAAAATTGTTTTTATAGAGATTAATTTGTCTCTTATCCTTCAATCATTAGCCATCACCTTGGCCAATCTCCCTTGTGCATGAAGCAACCTGGTGAAATGAATAGAGCTGGAACTTGCATCCATGCTTATTGAGTGTCTTGTTGACTTTAAGTCCAATTGTAGCTTCTCAAAAGTATCTTGATTGTCCTTAGTGAATGTCTCTACATTGTATAGCTATTTATACAAAGACTACATTTTCTACAACCTCTTCTAAGTTACTCACTCGATTGGAAAGTTCTACTTGTTTCACTGCAATCTCTGTTGAGACCCATTCAAGTACTTTGGTCTCCAACTTTCTTTCAGACCACTACATTAGCTTCTCATTTCCTTCACTCTCATCACTATTAACCTTTTTGACAATATGTAACAATTTCTCAAGTATAGGTGAAGTTTCATTTACATCATCTAACTCAAAACCCTCCACAAATATGTCCTTAATCTCATGTGGTACCTACTTTTGTTGATGTTTTCTTCTAAGTTTCTCTTTCTTTCTCTTATTCTTCAAGAGATCTTGCAATATTTTCATCTGTTCATATGTTAAGTTATCAGTGTCCCACTTTAGAATCACTATAACTTCAGCTAATGTTACTTGAGTTCTAGGAGACTTGTCCTTTTTCTTATGTACCTTCTCCTTTGGTTCTAGTGTTCTTCTACTTGGTAGTAGTAATAAGGATTGAATAGTCTCTTGCTCTTTAGGATCCTGATTCTCCTCAGTTATTCTATGCTCAATCTCCTTTTCTTCAACATGAGTCCCTAAAACTTTTATTGTAGATGTATCTGCTTGATCTTTTATGCTCTTCTCTCCTTCTCCTATGTTGAGTTCAATATTTAGCTTGGCAGTTGTATTATTTGTTATTATCTACTTACCCTATTCCTCAGCACTTGTACCTTGTGTGCCTTTCTCTTCAACTATGACCATGTTGGAGCTTGTTGGTACTGAGTCCACAGTTGGTGCACTCTCAATCTTTTGATAATTATGAACTTGTATTAGAACTGGATTGGTGCATGGTAGAAATGGATCTATGGCTGCCTCTATATGAATTTGTCTTTCAATTTCTTCCTCTATCAAGGCATTGATGTTCACTTGTGTATCCTTAGGTACATACTCAACAGTGATTATATCCTATTTTTCATTTTCTTCTACCTTCTGCCTTATCTCTTCCTCAAGATTTTATGGCTCATCTACATCCACAATATTGTCAAGTTCCACTTGTTTAAATGTACCTTCATCTTTATGTGCACTTTTATCAACTATCAATCCAAATATTATCTTCCATATCCATGTACTCTATGTAAAAAATTATTCAACATTATTTTTCAATATGGAGTAAGCTCTCAATTTAGGAATAAACCTATTTCTATGTTGCTCCATAAATTTTTCTATCTTCTTTGGTGTCAACTCAGGCACGATCTATGCTACAGTGCCTTCTTTGATTTGTGTCTTTGCCATAATAGAATATTGCCATCTCTTATCAATTTTCCTAAACAACTCATCAGGGATTAGATTCCCTATCTCCAAATGTGTCATCTTATATGTATATAACATTTCTATCATATCATCTACAATATTTTCTTTATCAACTTTTTTCAAATTTAATAAATTGAAAACATGCCAAACTTATTGTTCTCTTGATGTCTAGCCACCTTTAATTTGGTGTTATCATCTATATCATTAATCTCCTCATCATCATCATCCTTTTGTATAACTAATTTCCTTCTCATTTTCTTCTTAGGATTGATTGACACTACCTTAGTTTTAACTTGTTTCCTTTCCCTGAGCTCTCCTCTTTAGTGTTCTTTATTGGTATCTTCTTTTGTGGTTCAATAGCTATAGCAGTTGAAGCTACCCTTGTTCTAGGTCTTAATGATGTAGGAGAAGTAGGCTTTTGTTTTTTGTTCTTATTCTTGCTAGGCTCGGCAACCATTACTTCCTTTCCCTTATTTTGTGTTTCTACTTCCTCCTCTTCACATTTTTCAGATTCACTTGTCTAGTCCTCACCTTGACCTTGTGTGATTTATAATGGTGCATTCTCCTCTTCTCCTTGGCCTATCATTTTCTCAATATTTTTGACTAATTTATTTCTCTTCCTCTATAGGGTTGTAGACTTTAGGCCCATTTTTATCTTATACTTTTCTTCTTCATAATTCCCAAAAAACTTGGCTTTACTATCAATCTCTTATGTAAGTAAAACAATTATAATTGTTGATGTTTCATCTATCTTTACTTCATAGGGAAATGGTCTCAACCATGCTACCTTAGGTATAATAGATTGTAAATAGGTATAATCAGTGTCCATAACAAAATATATGTCATCATAGAATTTTTGTACTAAGGATACTGGAATTTTGCTTCTCTTTCTCATTTTCTTCTTAAATTCAACAAAATAATTCTCCATCACACTACCAAATTTATCTCCTAATTATTGACTGAACTCACCAATCTATTGTGTCATAGGTCAATCCTGACTCCATACTATATCTCTTATTGTAGGAAAAGTATTTTCACATAGAAAAATAAATCAGGGATCTGGATTTACACAATTAGTTCTTTTCTTTCCTGATTGATGATAGGTTCTTAGAAAGTTGTGTCTATTGTAGCTCAGCAAGATCATAAGTGTGATCTTTCTTCACAATTTTATATGTATGGTCCACTAAAATGTAGGGAACACTATCAATTTTACTTGACTAATAGAGCTTGTGAGCAATTACCCTAACAGTAAAATCAATCTTAGCATCAGTGATCACAGAGATAGTCATTCCTTTCTTATTCCATATTTCCAATGTGTTTGTCTAGATCACTTCTTTTCTCTGGCATCTCATTGTCTTGTTCCTAGTAAGAGTATGGTAACCGGTGACTTGATGAACTATTTCCTTAGTGAACTTCACTAGCCCATTTTCCAACTACAATTGCATGTCATGAACTCTTCTTAAGACAATATTAATCCATTCTATCTTACAATTGCATGTAAAGTCTAGGGCATGCACTAACCCTTTCTCAGTAATATGTTGATGCACTACCTTCAACAATCCATTTTCACATAACCTATTGTAAGCCTCCCTCAGCTCGTAGTCTCTGATCTCACTAATCTTACACATGAAGCATGTGTTTACATTTTGTATTATCAAGACTTTAGGTGGAATCAATGATAGGGCTCTTAAGAGATCTCCCTTCACCGTACACTTAGGTACAACATGAAAATTAGGTGGTTTTCACACATCACTTATCACTAAATAAAATTTGTGTACCTCCTTTCCTTACTTCCTTACTGTAGCATATGAGCTTGATGCCATGTTTCAATTTAGGGTTCATAAAATTAATTATGAGTAGCTTGATAATACCCAATTTCAATAGTTCTTCATGTTGGCAAGTTGTCTATACTAAGATATATGACTAGATATAGTGTTGTCATTATGGAAAAAAATTCATATAGCAGTTTGGAGTCAGCACACTAAGTGTAAAGATCAGAATTCAGTTAAGTGTTGAAGACTGGACAACATATAGAGCACCAGAGACTCAGAACATCAACACATGTGTGTACAAATGAATTATGGTATGCACCATGGAAGTTAAGGTTGTTAGACTATACTTATGCTTATTCTAAGAGTGCATCAGTAGATATGCAAAGATGTGAAAGTTATAGTCAGTTGAAGTTGCATAGCCAGTGTGTGCCAGCAGCGAATAGAGCATGGAGCCGACAGTTATCTTTTTGGTTTGTGATTATAATTTAATGTTGTAGAGGCTATGCACCCATTATATTTAGGTTTCCAAAATAGGTACATGTATAATTGTAAGCACACTTAAGCCAATTCTTTTGGAAGCATTATTTGTAATTAGTTATAGGGCCAACCTATTTATGTATTTTGTATAAGCACATAAATATAAGGTGCACCCATTGTATTTGGTATGGAAGAAAAAGGAGAGTTGTGTTAAGTAGAGAAGAGGTATGCAAAGTCAGCATAAGATGTATTAGAGCTTTTCTAGAGGTCAAAGCATCAGTGCACCAAAGAAATTGATCTAACAAGTAGTGTCACAATGAACAGTTCACCTGCAGATATAGTGTGTATCTAATTTAGAAGGTTGTAGCCTTCATCATTTGACCAGTGAGCTCTAGGACAGTGATTCCACTCCCCTAATAGGGATCATTGTAAAAGAATCCTAATAGGGTCTGACCCTTAACAAGGTCTACTATACTAAAAGAATTGTAAAGCTACTCCTAATAGGGTAAAGGATCTTCTAACAAGGATCACAAAACACTAGTGCAAATTATTAGTGGGTATCAACTCCCACTGATGTTTTTACCTATTTGGGTTTCCCCATAACCATATTGGTGTCATGTTTTGATTTCATGTTTCATGTTTATGTGGATGTTTAATTCATTTCTTAAGCATTTATGTTCTGCATAAAGATTAAAGTTAAAATTTAAAATATAGTGAACACTGATTCACCCCTCCCCCCTCTCAGTGTTCCCATTCCTAAAAATTGGTATCAGAGCTCTGGTCCTTAGAAAAGAAGTTTAACTACTTGAGGAGATCATGGACAAAGTAGATATGAAACATCTGAAGTAAAATCTTGAAGCCACTCTTGAAGATCTGGACAATTGAGAAAGAGAAATTGAAGAACTAAAAGAAAAAGTTAGTGATGCTCAATTAGTTATCAAAAGACTAAGAAAGGATTTGAAAGGATGCTCTAATAGTGAACTTGAAGGAAAACTCAAGAAGTTGAGTGAAGAAAATGCATCCTTGTTAAGTCAGCTTGAAGAATTTGATGACAAACTAATGAACAATCAAGATGTCTACAATGAACAAGTCAAGGAGAACCTTCAACTAAATGAAGAACTAAGGGAAGCTAACTTAGAAATCTTGGAGCTAAAGAATATCAAATAAATCTTGGAATTTGAATTGAAGAAGTCAAAGGATCATATTGACAAAGTACACACCAGTGCTGAGTTGGTAGAATCATAGTTGTATGCAAGAAGAATTAAAGGAGACACTAGCTGCATTGGATACAATGAAGCATATAATCAGATTGATAGTATGCAAGCAAGAAAGGAGTCACAAATGAACTCTACTGATATTGAGAAGATTGAAGATCAAACCAAAGACAATGGTGGTCCTCCTAAGAATGAGTGCAAGCCTTTAGAACACACCTATTTTGCATGTAACAAGCATGGGCACATTGCAAGGAACTATACAAACGTAAGACCTTTCAATGGTTACTATTATACATGTAATAGATTTGGTCATAGAGCAATGAAATTCAAGACTAGTAAGAAGAACATGACTCAGCAAAATCCAAGAAATCAGAATCAGACCAATGCAAGAAGTTCTCAAAATGTTACATGTTAGATATGTAACTATAATGGTCATACAATGAAACAATGTAGAATGGTGACTCATGTTAATGCACCGAGGAGTAATAGACCTCCAATGATTTGTCACACCTATAACAAGGCTAGACATATCTCAAAGTTTTTTAGATCAAGGACGCAAGGTTAGGGAAGCCCTAAAAAGGCCAAAGAACAAGTTTTGGATCCTGAAGAAAAAGTCAAGTTTTTGAAGGCCTTAGAAGATGCGAGCCTGATTTGGTTAGATGGAAAGAAGGAAAATGTTGATGAGAATGTATTGGATGCATCCCTAGTGGATGCACCCTCTACATCTGCATGAATGGCCCTCAGGGTTATAGTGGGAGCTAATTTAGATCTAGACCCCTGTGTGGCTAGTATACTCATCCTCAGATTATGTGCCTTTGGACTTAAGCTATTGGAGTGTATAGGAACCTTTGTACAAGAGTGCACATGCTGATTGTTAGTTAAAATCAAGTTTGAAAATTTGAAGTGACAACTTGGTTTACGTGAGCTACATTAATGGCAAATTTCTTACTTTAAGTACACAAAAAGTTGTTTGTTCACTCATTGCATTCATATTCAGAGTGATTGGAGAGAAGATTTAGCCTTGTAAGTTGTTGTGAGGATTTGGAGATTAAATTATCAGTTTTTGTAGTGCATTTGATTGGTTGCAAAAAAACCCTAGCTCGTTGCACTGATTCGGAAGCCATCAGAACATCTCAGAGATCATTTGGAAAGAGAATATCAAGTAAGTCATGGCCACTCCTATTATTTTTGATGTTGTTGAGAAGAAGAGGTATGTTTTCAAGAGGCACCCATTTAAATCAACCCTAGATGATTTAGAGGTAGCATTTTCCCACATGTTGATGGGTTTCATGCATGTAGAAGACATAAGGGCTTACATCTATTGTAAGAAGGAACCTATTGGACTGGATAGGTTAAGGGCACACATGGACACAATGTTGAAACTAGAGAAAACATTCATGGATGAATACACCAAATGGAATGATCACCCCATTATTGAATATGCCATAGCATATGAATTCTATCAAATTGAATGGATAAAGATATTGTTGAGTAGAATCCATGATGATTTGTTTTGGATTCGAGATGTACTAGTAAGAATAATAGGAGACTTAATTCATGAGATGACAGGCCTTTCTAAGATAGGTGCCATCCTTCCTGTGGGTAAGGATGTTAGGAAAATGGTGGAGCAAGTGTGTAAATCTAGAAGTGATAAGCATGACATGACTATTGAGCCTATAGAGAAACTAGACATCAAGTTGACATCAATGATATTGGGTTACAGATTTCATCATACCAGCAGGGTGAATAGTGTGTCTATGGGCACTATTCTAGTAGCCATCTGTCATGTGCAAGAAGATGGAGAGTTCAATTTGTGTGTGATCTTGCACATATAGTTGATATACAACATCAAAGCTATCAAACACAACAAGACTAAAGTATTCAGGTTTGGGTCCCTAATCATCTATATGTACCTTCATATAGTTGGTAAAGTGTCAGACTTGTACCTAGTCAAGTCCATTCCTACCATGCCACATATATCAAACAAGGCATCCATAGAAAGCACACTAAGAGATTACATCACTTTGGAATTGAAGACCTTCAGAGCAAGGGTGCAAATGAGGTACAAGATTCCTAAGCGTATTATAGAGAAGTATAAGGATACAATATGTTTCATGGTGGAGATTGATACTACATGTATGGAAGCTGTGGAACCTAGAACTAAGTGAATTCATCCACTTGGGTATGAGGTTGAAGAACAAGTTGTTGAGCTTATGCACAGGTACTGCTATCAGTGCCTAAGGATGACAATGAACCTAGATGGGGAACCTATGAAGAGAAGAATAGAGAAGTTGATGCTAAGCTAAATAGTGCTACAAAAAAAAAAAAAGTTTGCAAAGGTCACATCAGAGATCCTAAGAATACATGGTGTATCACAAGAAGACCTTGATAAAGCAAGGGATGAGAATATTTCCCTAGAATTGAAGAGCGCAGCAGAAGAACAAGAAGATCCCAAGTTGAAAAAGATACAAATTGAAAAAGATGATAGTGAGAAGGATAAAGAAGACAATACTCTTTCTGCACCCAAAGATACTTCTCCGGAGTATAAACCAATGGTCAAGAGGAAGAAACAAGCTAGCACTTATCATCCATCCTCACGAGCTACAAGGAGTAGAAGAAACATTCAAGCACCTCCTAAGGTAGGATTCAGGCCTAGCCTTAAAGTTTTGAGCTCTAGAATTATTGATGAGGGAATAATTGATCAAGTAGGAAAACATTATGAATCATATAGTGAGATTGATAAGTCAGAAATTCATGGTATGATTATCAAACATATGATAAAGTTCAAGAAGATAGTTCTTGAATTGAAAACAAAAATTCTAGATAATGTATGGGACATTTTAGAACACCTAAAGAGACAAGCTAATGAGGAAGATCAAAGAATAAGAGAAAAAGTATTAGAAGATACACTTCTTGTATGTTCTAAAGATGAAGAAGCTCTAATATTGAATCTAGTGAAGCTGTACCTAAGAACAAAGATGAGAACTCTTCATATCATGAACAAGGACTATGAGTTGATAATGAAGGAAACATAAAAAGCATTTGAGAAGGTGTTGTTAGAACAACAGATCAAACCACCTACTGCACCCATCACTCATGCACCCATCAAGGAAGATAAAGTGGTAGAGCCCACTAATGTACCAATGATAGGTCCTCAGGACTCAGCGCCCATAGCAGAAACTCAAATAGAAGCAGATCACTTTGTGCCCATGACAAAATCACCCAAAGATAGCACAATTATCATAGATAGTGTGGAAATAGCCATGGTGGCTATTGATAAGGACTTGGACAAGTTTGAGGAAGTATTTGTCAGCACTAAGGAAGCATAAATCCTATGCAACAATATCCCTCCCAAACGGCAAGAAGAAGTAATCATAGAAGATATATCTGATGAGAAAGAAGAAGAAAAGAAACAAGGAGTAGAGTAGAAAAGAAAGATGAATATTCTATTGATTTGGTCAAGGTGAAGCAAGAGGTGATGTACAACACTCCCATCACTCTCATCTCAGCATTGTTGTCAAATTTCACACCTGACACTAGCAGTTTGGACTTGTAGAAGGAAGAAAACCTAATTAAGTTCAGCATCCTCGCTATGGAGAAGGCTAAGGAGAAGCGAGTAATGAGAAATCCTCTCCTAGTGGAATTAGTAAATATTTTGAATAGTTTGCTGCTAGAGGATAAGAAGATGGTAAATGTACATTTGGTTGATGATGTGAGCATAGTCATCTCTCAGGTCAAAGTTAATTTTTCAAGCCTAGAAGAATCTATGGCCATAGTGGTAGAGGAGAAGTACTTAAAGAAGAGACTCAATGAATTGATGAGTAATTTTGCACTACAATTGAAATCTCTTAAGTCTGGTCAGGCATCATTGAAGGCATTTGTAGATCAAGGAAGGAAAGTCATTGCAGAATCTATGGATCAGTATAATCTCATTGATGCCCATCTTAAGAAGATCAAAGATGTAGAGGCAATGATTGAAAAGTTGAAGAATTTAGTGTTAGACACATCCACTAATGTGAACATGTGTAACAATGTCTATCAAGGTCAATTAGACATAATTGAGAAGGCAAAGAAAGAAATGGAGAAGATAAGGTCTAGACAGACTCAATTGAGGAATGCTCTTACGCCCTCACTAGACATTCTCAGTTAGAACATAAAGGAGATTGATGTGACTATGATAATCTATGATCAAGGTTTGAGCACAAAATTGGAGAAGATGGAGAAGCTTCAATATGCATTATGCGCCCATCTACAGATAGTCAATTCTCTGATAACCTTTTGGAAGAAGGAGATCCAGAAACTCAAGATTGCATAACTCGATGTTTTCCCTCAGTAAGTGTATGTAGATAAATTTTTTGATGAACCTCTTTCATTAATGTCAAAGGGGGAGTTGTATAGAATATGGAGTATGTATAAAATGTATAGAAGACAAAAAAATTTATGCAAAGGGACAGTTAGAGACTTGGCCATATTCCTTTGTTGCCATCAATGACAAAGGGGGAGATTGTTGGAAAGTTGTCTATACTAAGATATATAGCTAGATATAGTGTTTTCATTATGGCAACAAAGTCATATAGCAGTTTGGAGTTAGTGCACTAAGTGTAAAGATCAGAATTAAGTTAAGTGTTGAAGATTGGACAACATATAGAGCACTAGAGACTCAGAGCATCATCACATGTGTGTACAGATGAATTATGGTATGTGCCCTGGAAGTTAAGGTTGTTAGACTATACTTATGCTTAGTCTCAGAGTGAATAAGTAGATATGCAAAGATGTGAAAGTTACAATTAGTTGAAGTTGCATAGTCAGTGTGTGCCAGCAACGAACAAAGCATGGAGCCGATAGTTAGCTTTTTGGTTTGTGATTATAATTTAATGTTGTAGAGGATATGTGCCTATTGTATTTAGGTTTCTGACATATGTACATGTATAATTGTAAGCATGCTTAAGCCAATTCTTTTGGAAGCATTATTTGTAATTAGTTATAGGGTTGACCTAATTATGTATTTTGTAAAAACTCATAAATATAAGGTGCGCCCATTGTATTCAGTATGGAAGAAAAAGGAGAGTCATGTTAAGTGGAGAAGAGGTATGCGAAGTCAGCATAAGATGTATTAGAGCTTTGTTAGAGGTCAAAGCATCAATGGACCAAAGGAACTAATCTGACAAGCAGTATCATAGTGAATAGTTCACCTACAGATATAGTGTGTATTTGATTCAGAAGGTAGTAGCCTTCATCATTTGAGTAGTGAGCTCTAGGATAGTGAGTCCACTCCCCTAATAGGGATCATTGTAAAAGACTCCTAATAGGGTCTGACCCTTAACCAGGTCTACTATACTAAAAGAATTGTAAAGGTACTCCTAATAGGGTAAAGGATCTTCTAATAAGGATCACAAAACACTAGTGCAAATTATTAGTGGGTATCAAGTCCCACTGGGGTTTTTACCTATTTGGGTTTCCCCGTAACCATATTGGTGTCATGTGTTGATTTCATGTTTCATGTTTATGTGAATGTTTAATTCAGTTCTTAAGCATTTATGTTCTACATAAAGATTAAAGTAAAAAGTTAAAATATAGTCAACACTAATTCACCCCCCCCCCCCTCTCAGTGCTCCCATTCCTAACACTTCACAATGTTTGTCAAAGGCACATTGTAGGATCTTCAAAAATTGACTACACACAAATCACTCTTCTAAATCACCTTTGAATTGCTCTAAAAATTCTCAAGTCACTCGACGAAATAAAAATGAATGGTAAATTTCCATTATATAGATTCAAACAGTCAGGTTAGGACTTCATTAAATGATTCATACACTAGTGGGTATAATATAGTTGTCTCAGCCTTCACATGATAGTTTGGTTAATGCATACCCATACTCAATCAAAACCATGATGTAGTCAATACGAACATTTCTACTTCAGCTTGGTAGATATATATTAGCTTAGTCATTATAGGAGCTTGGAAAATATTGAGTGACTCGGTCACTATGGACATAAATACTGATGCTCAACATCAATTGTGTAATTTAATTATTTTCTCAAATATATCCTAATGCATCTTAACTTATGTAGATATGGACTTTAACACATCTAATGTCAGGAATTGGTGTAAAATATAGCATTTGAAAATTTAGTTTCTTACAAACCTTCTTTTCTTAGTTAGAAGTAGTGTGATCACCCGATCCATTGGATTGGGTGATCTCAGGTTCACTTGATCCACTACTACTTGCTTCCTCTTTCTTTCTCCATGTATGGCTTATCTAGTTCCTTATCTATTCAATAGTCTCTTCACTTTTGATTTGTTTATTACTCGATGCTTTTTCTCTACATTCTCTTTCTATAAGACCAATCTTGTGGAATTTGTAACAAACTAGACTTCCACTCATCCAACTCTTAGATTTATGTCTAAGATGTGTCCTTACGCAATTTTGTCCAATATGACCATATTCTCGACAATAATGTTAACTATACCATGTATTGTAATCCCAATTGAATGTGTTACCTTTCCTAGGTGCACTACCTTGCTTCTTGGATTTCCACTTTGATTTTGCATTGGATCTTCATTCTTGTGCTCTATGACTATATTTATGACAGTTGTAACAATGTCCTTGAAATCTAAGTACAATAGGTAAATTTCTAGCCTTTGACCTGCATTCATGTTCTTAATGTCCATGCCTCTTACAATTAAAATAGTATCCATTAAATTTAGGCTTAGGATTTGAATTACCATTCTTACTTTTGCAAGTTTTTATTGTGTGTCCTTATTTCCCACAATGATGACATGTAGGTTTGTTATTCTTTGGCTTTGCATTCCTTTGTTCTCCTCCTTTTGATGATTTTCCTTCTTTAGTGGATGATAGGGACTCATTATGTCCTAGTATAGAGGTGTCAATGGATCTTCTAGGTTATATCATCAATTCCTCAAAGTATTTCATAGCTTCATTAGGTTTTTTCATCCTCTCATTGGGTTCCTTTTCAGATCTTAAGTCATTCATTAGTTGATTGTTCTCTAATCTTAGATTTTTAATCTCCATGTCTTTCCTATCCAAATCTTGATTTACAAGTAATAGTTGATTTTCCATGTTTAATTGATTGTTTGTTAGCTTCAGCATATCACATGTCCATTCATCAAGTCTAGTATCCATTTGTCGATTATCCTCTTGTACCATTTTCTTTTCTTCCTTAGCTATATTTTTTCTATTCAATCACTTCACATAATCTTACTGATTGGATTTCCTATTCTCTCTTCAGACTTCTTCATTCAGTGTAGTGTTTCTTTCTGATAGAGCTGCTATTGTTGCATCACTTTAAATGAAGTTTCTATTATCAAATAGAACTTTAGTATCCTCTTCTTTATATTGAGTGACATTCAGTTGGATTTCCAATTCTTTCCTTCTCTTTAAGGATTTCTTCAATTCTTCTGTTGTTGCATCAAGCTAGTGTAATGAAAGCTAGATTTCAATCTTTCGATTCTCTATGATCTTTCCCAACTTATAAGCCTCCATCTCCAAGTTCTTAATTATCAAGTTGTTATACTTCTTCTAAGAGAACAAGCCTCTAATACCAATTTTTGGAAGTCTTATTTGAGAGAGTGAGATACTGAGAAGGGGAGGTGAATCAGAATCTTGAAACTTATACACTTTGAAACTAATTCAACACATGTATCATAAACATAAAATTGAATGTTGAAATGAATCTAAAATTGTAGTCACATTCATGAAAATAAAAATAATAACACAAAGATTTGGTAACCCAGAAACTCTTGAAAGGTAAAACTTGGGTGGGGATGACACCCACAAATCTTCACTACTACAACAATAAAGTGTTCCTATTAGGGCTACAAAGTTTTCATCACTTCTGGCAATCTATCTTGTGAAGGGTCTTCTCTGCTAAGAGCTTACTGGATTATAAAAACTACCTTGATTAAAGGATTTAAATCTTACATCTAAGTAACCATTCCATTAAGAGATTTAAAAAGGCCTGTTAGGACCACTCCATTAAGAGATTTTCCCTGATTCACTTGCTAGAATGTATCAATACCTAATCCTTTCATTTTCACTTCAAATATTGATAAAAAATCTCCTCTTTCCAATACTTATATGATCTCAAAATCAAATATAACTCTATTTTTTCCTTCATTTCTCTATTCAGTCACTCTACCTAATCTCATTATCTGACAATCAAAACATAGCATCCATCTATATACATGAGATCTTCTCACTGTTACAATATTTAGGGTTTTGATGTCACATTATATAAATAAATAATCAGTCTCATAGATCAAGATCAATAATCTAGATTCATTACTTATGCCTCTTAAGCATTCCCTTTTTCCTGATTGGTTTCATGGCTTGCATAGGGATTAATGATTGGAATAAAAATGCATAATCAACTCCTTAATTCTCTCAACAATCATTAAATCATGCATAGAAGTTGTCCAAAATGGTTTACCTAGGTATTTGTGCTATTAAAAACACATATATCAAAATTTCCTTGCTCAGTATATGAAGTCTCTAATGCTCGGTCAAAATTGTACTCCATATACTAGCGCTCGACACTGACTCTTCTATACAACTTGACATATATATTGCTCGGTAACTACTGAATTAATCGGTGACCTCTTCCTTTATCGATAGTAACTAATACTTTGTAGTAAATACTGCTTAATAGTTGTTTCCAAAATGGTTAGCATTGCCCTTGGGATTCATGACATGGCTTAATAGCCTCCTGTGTCTTCTATAAGTCTACTGGTTGTATCAGGAATTAATAGGCTAATCTTTTTATGCAATGACAATCACTACTTGTAACAAGTGGTATCAGAGCTTGGTCATAGGTTTGAATCTCCTCGAGTAACGTCGAGGGGGAGATTATTGGCAAAATGGTTAGCACTCCCCTCAGGATTCATGACATGGATTAACCACCTCCTATGTCTTCTATAAGTCTAGTGGTCATATCGGGCATTAACAGGTCAATCTTTTGGTGCAATGAAAATCACTACTTGTAATAATAGTAACTATCAGTAGGATGATCCCTTATCAGATTCTTATTAGGTGTTATTATTTCAACTATTGCTTCAATTCTATGTTTAGATCTTGATTCTTCTCTTTGTTATTCATCATGAATCTCATTTTGCAAATCATTTTTATGTTCATAAAATAGCTCAACATATTCTTGATTAGTTTTAGGATAGGCTTCTTCATATGAATCATAATCAAGTACTCTTTCATGAATTTTGAACTTTTCATCCACTTTAACATTTGTGCCCTCAACAATAGTCTTAGTTTTCTTATTAAAACATCTATAAGCTTTTATTTTCAATGAATACCCAAGGAACATACCTTCATCTCTTCTTGGATCAAACTTCCCACTATCATCATCTCTCTTAATGTAACACTTACTTCCAAAGATTCTGAAATATTTTACTGATGGTGCATGTCCAAACTATAATTCATAAGGGGTCTTGTTTGTATCTACTATGATCTTCACTCTATTTATTGTATATACTATTTTATTTATTTATTCTCTCTAAAATATCTTTGCTACATCATTCTCAAATAACATAGCTCTTGTTGCTCCAGTTACTGATAGGTTTCTTCTTTCAGCAATACCATTTTTCTCAGGTGTTTTAGGGGATGAAAGTTGTCTCTTAATGACATTCACTTCACAAAAAGTATTAAATTCATTTAAATTAAATTCTCCACCTCTATCAAATCTTAAACATTTAATCTTCCTTCTTGATTCATTCTCAACTCTATTCTTAAGCAATCTAAACTTTTCAAATAATTCTAACTTTTCTTTAGGAAACACTACCCACATCATCCTACTAAAATCATCAACATGAATAATAAAATACTTTTCACCATAGAATCCTCTTGTTCTTGTAGAACCACCTAGATCTATATGAACAATCTCCAATTTTTCTATTGTGGTGAACTTCCCTTCTATTTTTCCATAACACATTCCTTGCACACCATGTTAGTAGGTTTCACAATTTTATGCAAATCTCTTACTGTGAATGTAGTACTTGATTTCACAATGTTATCAAGGTTTATGTGACAAAAAATTTTGTGCCATAACCAACTTTCATCAACTATAGCAATCAAACATGTCATCTCAGTAGGATTCAACTAAAATACATTACCTATGGTTCTTTCTCTTGTTCCAATCATCTTTCCATTCTTATTATTGATCATAAAAGTCTTTCCAATAAATTAAACCTAATATCCCTTGTCAAATAATTTTCCAACACTTAAAATATTATGTTTTAATCCATCCATAAAGTAGACATCATTAGTGTTAGTATTTCCATCAAGAGTAATAGATCCTATTCCTTTTATTTGGCAAGGTGCATTGTTCTCGACTCTAACAATTCCTCCCTCATAGTTGTTAAAATTTATAAACTTATTCATATCACTAGTCATATGATGTGAGAAACTACTATCTATGATTCAATCAATTTTCTTTTCAACTTGTGATACCAAAGTTTTTTATTCTTTGACTTATGTTTCAAATTTTCTTCTTTTATTGCAACAAATCCTATATCATCACTTTCATTATCACTCTCACTTAATAATTTCTTAATACTATCTTCAAATTCTTCATCATTAGCATAATAACATTCTTTAGGTCTTCTAGGCTTAAATTTCTTCTTATATTTCTTCATTTTGTTAGGACATTTAGAAGAAAAATGACCATATTCTTGACATGTCCATCGTTTAAAGATTTTATTACCTTCTGGTTCTCTTTTCAAAAGAAAGGAAATTCCTTCTTAAATCCTTTCATCTTCTTTAGTATTAGATCTACCACTGCTAGCATAATATCCACTAACACTTGCACTCCTTGACAAAGTAGGGTGAACACTAAGTGTGTTGAAGGCAATTTCAATCCTAGTTAGATCTCTAGATTGCTTCAAACTTATCTTTATTGCTTCCTATCTTCCAAGAGGAGTCTCTCTAGTAAACTTCTTAGTACAAGGTATGACTTTTTTAAATCATCTGGGTTGTCTTCATAAATGTTGGGGTCAAGGTTTTCAAGATCTTCCATATGATCACATCTTCATCCTTATTTCCTTCAAAAGATTTGATATTTGCAAAAATCTCTGATATTCTACCAATATAGGTTCTAATATATTCATCTTCCATCATTTTAGCCTCTTGAAATAAACATATCCAATTTTGAAATCTGATTGTCTTAGCATGTTTATCACCTTCAATACTAGATTCCAAAGCTAACCAAATTTCATGAGATTTCTCTAGAGTTTTTACTTGACTATATTCATTCGTAGGGAGAGATGACAAGAGTGATTCTCTAGAAATTATGTTACACATGAATAGATCTCTTTATTTTTCATTGCAATCCTCAATCTTTTCTTCTTTAATGATAAACTTATGATTCTTTGTGATGAGCCAATATCCTAGCCCAAAACATAGGAGATGTGTCTTCATCTTTTCTTTCTAGTTGTCCTAGTTAACTCCATCAAACTTAGGACTTTCTTTTTTGAAATGACTCGCCATGGATCTCCTTAAGTTGTTAGGTTTTTCCTTCAAGGAGGTGATGCTCTAATACCAATTGTTAGAAAGTAAAGTCCACCAAGATAACTGAGAGGGGGGGGTGAATTAGTTATTTGAATAAAAAAAAATTTATTAGACTTATTAGATCAACATAAACATAAATCATAAAAAGATAACCATACAAAATGACACTAGATTTGTTAACTAGGGAACCTCTTGACTAGAGAGGAAACCCTGGTGGGGATAGCACCCACAAAATGATGTACTAATATGAAAATTCATTATGAGAGGATGGACCTTGTTAGTGTTGGCATTAAGTAGAATTGCCACTAGTGACAACACTTATTTGCATTCTGGGTGCAAACTGAGCAGACAGTGCAAACCGAGCAGACAGTGCAAACCGAGCAGACAGTGCAAACCGAGTAGACAGTACAAACCGAACAGGACAGTGTAAACCGAGTAACATCATGTCTACCGAGTCACCAATATTTACCGAGTTCAAAACCTACCGAGTGATCAGTATGAACCGTGCCTTCACTTCTACCGAGTGCATGACGATGCCGAGTAATGCAGTGGATGCCGAGTATCAGAAAGTCACCGAGTTAGTTTGCAGGAACCGTGTAACCATACTTGGGCCGACTTAGTAGCACATATGTTTATTTTGTCAAGCCGACTTTATAATTGTAATTGAAATTAATTTTTTAAGACTTGTATATAAACAATGTTGTAAAATTGTCAAAAAAAATGTAAGTAAGAAGCATATATGTGAAAAAGAAAGAAAGGCAGAGATAAGCGAATTACAAAGGGCTTCAGCAGTATAAGGAACAGCAAAGACAAATTCATCACAGAAGGTGATCAGTACATCAGCGAATCTCAATCAGCAGTCCAGTTGCAAAGCCAGAGATCTACTGTTTCATCCTAACAGGTGAATCAGTACTAAATCCTTTAACCGGGTAGACTTAACAGTCTTTTGTAAAATCTCTTTACTGAGTGCATACTTCATTGTATGTTTTGTAAATCTTTTAACAGGGTGGATTTAGCAATCCTTATTGCTCCTAACAGGGCAGATCATCAGAAGTGATCAAATTGTAAGCCTTAACCGGCCAACTTTATTCTACAGTATTAAAGCTTTGTGGGTTTCATCCCCACCCCAGTTTTACTTTCTTTTTGGAAGGTTTCTGGGTAACCAAATCTATGTGTCATTATTATGAATGCATTTAAGTTTCATGCTTTCTGTATGCAAAGGTTAAAAGTAAATCACATGTTAAATTCAAAGAAAATTTGGAGTTACTGATTCACCCCTCCCCTCTCAGTAACTCGGTTAATTCTTGAATATTTCCAGCAGTTAGGAGTATATGAAATACATTTAGTACATATCAATCCCTGATAGGAGACTTTGAATTCCTATGAGGAGATTCTAACCCTGTTAGGAGTTAAAGAAGACTGAAGGACACACTATCCAAACAACTTTAGGGGCAAGATCAACAAAAGCACTATCCAACTGATCTCTATATTATCCAAAAATAATAATACCAAATATAATTGATCTCAACAACTTCTCTTCTCTCTTTTGACTGTGCCAAAACTATACCAAATGCTTCTCCAAATCTCAACATGAGATCTGCTCACTTTGTATCACATATCAATCCCTTAGATCACTTATTCACATTCTTTAACATCCACATATTTCATTACATATCTCAATCAAGTAAAACAATCCTTCCTTTATACCATTCTCAATATTTGATAATTAAGTAAGCCAATTAGGCTTAACCAATTACAAAATATAGAACATTACATGTTACATAATATTTCCATAATTAAAATAAATTGTCAGATCCCAAATTTAATAGATCTTCATACGTGAAACCTATGACTATTGTGAGTCATCTAGGTCACCTCCGCAATGTCCTCAACCTCTATATAACTTCTCTTGTCTAGATTCTATCCCTGTTAGGAGATATAATCCAATTATCACAAACCACTTCTGAGGAACTCTGTTAGAATACAATTTCAACTAGATTACTTATAACTGATGCAAGTACTTGAGTTTTTTATATGTGATCTTAACCATGATATCAAGACACCATAAGAAACATGTCATTAGGTCCACATAACCTCATCTACAATACTCTATGTGTGCTAAATCAAACTTTGTCTACTATTATGCTAATCTTCAGTATAATCAGTATATTGACATCTATGACAAACAAAGTCATGAATGCAACATGTGACTACTCCTAAAATGATAGAATAATCCCCCATAGGACATATTAAACATTCATGCTAATAGTGTTTCCATGTTAAAATTTGTGTTACACATTGTGAATGATTTGTGAGATTGTTTTACTAATTGATATATTTCATTTATTGTTGTCGGTAAATAGAGAACTATTTTTCTATCGAGTAGTTACCGAGTTAATTAGAGAAAAGTATTTTAAGGTTTTTGAGATCAGGATTATTTATTCACCCCCTCCCCTCCCTCTTTGTAATCCAACAATTGGGATCTGAGCTAAGTACTCTAAAGCGACAAGTTTAAGGACTTGAGTAAAAAATATGAAAATGTATAGGAAAGTACCTAAGCTAAAGAAGGAAATTTTCTCTACATGGCAGGGCCAAATACAATTTTATCTATCTAGGATTTTAGAATATTCCCTAAACTTCCTAAAAAATGACCACTCCACCAGACACCAAACCAATGATCATTGATGAGTTGATAGAAAATCAAGAACATAACTTAGTTATGATAGAGATTGATTCTTCTCTATCTGATGTTGAATTCAATGATATCAAAGAATGTACTACTTTAAAAGAGATGTGGGATAGGATCACACTTATCTATGGAGGAGATAAACATGTTGAAAAAGATAAGGTTGAGAAATTGAGAAGAAAATATAATGAAATGAGGATGAAAGATAATAAGAACATCACACAATAGAATGGAAAAATCAAAGATGTTGTTTGTGCCATCAAAGGTGTTGGAGGATCATTGAATAATGAAGAATTTGTAAGTAAAATATTGAGAAATTTGTCTTATTAGTATGCTATTAGAGTGTCTGTAATTTAGGAATTGAGATCTATGTTGAATAATATTGTTACTCTTGAAGCCCTAATTGGAAATTTGACTATATTTGAGCTAAGTAACTTTGATAATAGTCTCCTGACTATTGAGACATCCTTCAAGTCATTAATGAGCATTGGAAAATCAAGAAAATAAAGAGATAATCATAGTAGCTCACATATAAATGAGTATGGAAACATCTTGATTGAAGAAAAAGAGCAAGAAGAATTTGAAGCACTATTGGCTAACTGACTACCTAAAGGCAAAGAAAAGTACAAAGGTAAATTACCATTGAAATATTTCAATTGTAATAAGATTGGTGGACATATTGCATCTAGATGTTGTGACAATGACATAACTGATATGAATGATAAAAGAGACAACTGATTCTGAAGATTCAAATATTTTAAGGACAAAGGAAAGAAGTATTTCTACCTAGCTGAGGAAGGTATAACTGATGATGAATCTAAGGATACCAACAAAGATTATGAAGTTGTGTTTATTGTGGTTAAGGAAGAATTAGCTGAAGAAAAATTTGAAGATAAAAAGGAATTTGTATCTCATGTAAGTAAACTAGACCCTTGGATTATTGATAGTGGTTTCTCACACCACATGAATGGTGATATTGAAAAAAATGAGAACCTAGAAGAATATGATGGAGGATTTTTTAGATTTGGAAATGATGCTCCATGTCCTATGAAAGTAAGGGATCTCTTGTAATGAACAAAAATGGGTATGTGCAGGATCATGGTATGCCAAAAAGTGGCAATGTGAAAAAGAAGTCTTGATTGATAGACTCTTTGAAAAACAACTATAACTTTCAAACAATATAACTTTTTTCAAATCTGAAATATACATCACATTCTATGCTTCACCTAATACAATAATAATAAACAATTCTTTCAATTTGATGAGTTTAGACTAAGTTAAGGTTGTTAGACACAAGAGTTTTATATTCAAGAAAATTTGTAGCAAAAAAATTATAATTAATTATTTACTTAAAAAAAATACAAAAAAATACACATCGATCACATCCAGACATGAGTCTACTACTTTTATCTAGAATCTTATAAAAAAATATTATCATTTTATTTTGTTTAATGTGGTCATACATACATGTACTTGTTATCTTTCTAGTCCTAATTGATAGACTTATTGAAAAATAGCTATAACTTTCAAATTGTATAACATTTTTGAAATCCAAAACATATGTCACATTCTATTATTTTCCTACTACAAGAAAAATTAAAAAAGTTTTCAATTTGTTAAATTTTAGACTAAGTTAATGTGGCCAGACATGAGAGTTTTTGTATTTTAGAAAAGTTGTAGAAGAAAAATCAAAATTACTTATTTACTTGGAAAAAAATTACAAAAAAATATGTGTCACATCTGGACATGAGTTTAATACTTATATCTAGAATCTTGTAAAAAAAATTATCATTTGATTGTGTTTAAGGTAGTCAGACATACACCTACATATTTTTTTCCTGAAATTTTCATACTATTGCATTGAAATTTGAAATTTTTAAACATATAGAATAATTGTTTTTCAAAAAAGGCCTAGAATCTTAGAAACAAAATTCAATTTTCTACAGATTCTCTTCTTACATATTTTTGATATAATATTTATAACTTGTTAAATTTTTTATGTCAACCTGCCTAAACCTAATTTTCTGAATTTTCATTACCACTTAAGGGCCTAGTTTGGCATACCATCATCCTGGACATACCCAAATATGAAATGTAATGATTCATATTAGGATTGAGGACTAAACTATAATCTAATGAGTGTCACACAACTGAACAATACTGGCCACCGATTAGAATTTTAGAACAAAAAAGTTAAGATCTAAGGTATTGATGAAGATCTAATTAAAACTAGAGGACAATCAAGAGGTACAGTCTATTTTATCTTCATATCGATGCAAAGAGTTGTTGATTTGCTAAAATTGAAGATGTATGGTTATGGCATAAGAGATTGTATCATGTAAATTTTGACAATATGATCAAAGTGAGTAAGAAGAATAGAGTAAGAGGTCTACAAAGATTAAGCAAACCAGATAAAGCTATGTGTAAAGAATGTCAAGTTGATCAGATGAAAAGGTCAAGTTTTCTAAGAAAACATCATTCTACTAATGGTATTTTAGAATTGGTTCATACTGGCCTTTTTGGTCCTATGAAAGTTCAAATCTATTATGTAGATCATTACTTTATTTTATTTATTGATGCTTATTCAAGAATGATGTCAGTATTATTTCTAAAAGAAAAATATGATGTATTTCAAATATTTAAGTAGTATAATCCTAGAGTTGAAAAAGAGACAGGTAAATAGCAGAAGTGTCTGAGATCTAACAAAGGAGGTGAATTTATCTTTGATGAATTTACCATCTTCCAAAATGATAATATAATTAAAATACAAATGTCTTCACTAAGGACACTACAACAAAATGGGATAGGTGAGAGAAGAAATGGATCTATGGTTGACTACAGTACAAATTTTTTGATTGATAAGAAGATTGTAAAAATATTTTGGAGAGAAGCTATAAGAAATGTTGTTTACACACTTAACCAAATACATTTTAAGAAAGGTACAAACAAGACTTTTTATGAATTATGTATTGGCAGAACACCAAATGTAAGTTATTTCAAAATCTTTGGAAGTAAATGTTATGTACTGAAAGATTCTAAAGAAATGGAAAATTTGATTCTAAATGTGATGAAGGAATATTTCTTGGTTATTCTTCAAAGAGTAAAGCATATAAATGTTTGATCAAGGATTTTAACAAAATAGTTGAAAGTGAGAATGTAAGAGTTGAAATTTTTTTTGAAGAGAATAATGAGGACAAAAAAAAGGAACTTGAACATGATGATAGATTTGTCTATGTACAAGATAGAAATTTGGTTGACACAATCGAACAACAACTAGGAAGAACCAATGATCAAAAATGAGCTTCTACCAAGAGATGAAACCAATGAAGAACAAGCTACTAAACCTATATAAGAAAAGTATGTGAGAAGACATCACTCACTATGCAAAATTATTGGAGATAAGAATGAAGGAGTATTGACTAGAAGTAAGTTAAGATATTTAATACTTGTTTTATTTTTTAATTTGAGCCTAGATTGGTAAAAGAAGCACTAGAAAATGAAGGTTGGATGAATTCTATGAAAGAATAAATTGATCAAATTGAAAATAATAAAACATGGTCACTAGTGCTAAGCCCTAAAGATAAAAATGTGATAGGAATAAAGTGGATTTTTAGAAATAAACTTAATGAGAAAGGAGACATGATAATGAAGAAAGCTAGACTAGTCTGTAAAGGGTATGTACAAGAAGGAATTGACTATGGTGAGACTTTTTCCCCTGTTGCTAGATTAGGAGTAAGGATACTACTTGCATATCCAGCATACAAAATATTTAAAGTTTATCATATGAATGTTAAATATGCATTTCTGAATGAAATACTTGAAGAAGAAATATACATAGAATAGCCTAATGGATTTGTTGACAAGGACAGTAAGAACATGGTCTATGAATTGCATAAAGCTTTATATGGATTGAATCAAGCTCCCCAAGAATGGTATGAAAGAATGGACTCTTATTTAGGTAAAATTAGATTTGAATGGACTAGTGATAACAATAATTTATACTTGAAATGTGATAAATCTGATAAAATTTTGATTGTTGAGATATTTTTGTTAGAAAGTAAAGTCCACCAAGATAACTGAGAGAGGGGGGGTGAATAAGTTATTTAATAATTATAACTTTTATCATCTTCAACATCATTAAACCATATAAGTAATATAATTACCAACCATAGAAAGATATTCATACACAATTACACAATAATACAGGATATGTTGACTAGGGAACCTCTTGATCAAAGAGTAAACCCTAGTGGGAATGATGCCCACAAAAGATGCACTAATATGAATATTCCTTGTGAAAGGATGGAATCTATTAGGAGTCTTATGAAATACATTCAGTACATATAAATCCTTGTTAGGATATTTTGAATCCCTGTTAAAAGATTTTAACCCTGTTAAGAGTTATGGAAGACAGAAGGACCCACTACCCAAACAGCTTTAGGGTAAGATCACTGAGTTCAATATCCAAATAATCTTTGCATTATTCAATAGAATAATATGTTACCTTTTCTTTGACTATGCCAAACCACACTCACTGCTACATCAGATCTCAATTTCAGATCTTTGTACTTTGCATGTCTTCCTTCACAATTTCCCTCTCATACTTAGCTCTTTTCTTCACTTCATGCATATCGCATCACACATCATCACTAAAACAAGGAAAAACATTCCTTCCTTTATACCACACTCAAATAATTACAAATGAGTTGGCACACAATTACAAAATAAAAGTTTCCACATGCTACACCAAAGTTACATAAAACTATCGGCTTCCAAATACAATAAATCTTCACACATGTGACTTCAAAGTTTTCACTATCATCCACATCACTATCAATGTGTCTCTAGCTTCCCTTTAACTATGTAAAGCTATAATTCCATCTTGATTAGGAGATATCATCCGCTTTCCAAAAACTGCAACTCAGGAACACTGCCTAAATACTGCTTCCACCAAAATGATCATAACTTTCATGAATAAATGAATTACTATCTGCACTCTTAACCATAGACATATAACATATAAAATATTATATCCTCAACATCACATACCTCCAACTACAATATACCATGTGTGCTAATCAAAATGTTGTCTGCTTCTCTGTAAGTCTTTCGTAAAATACTATGTTGACATCAATGACAATCATAGTCATGAATGCAACTACAACTGCTATAGAATGGGTGCCAAACACTTTAGCATTCATTCCTAACAATATCCCCCATTGGCATTGATGGAAACATAGATGAAAAACATCCAATGTTCCAAAAATCAAATACTGCAACACTACTTCGAATCCTCTTCATCAATCAAATCTTGCTTCGTTATCTTGTTCAGTTCTCTCATATTGTTTTTCATGCATACTTCTCCCCCATTGACATCAATGAAAAAAATTTCATCACTATGTCAACAATAACTTAATGTCAAAAGACACTTTTCAAAAAATACATTTACTAGAGTCCTCATGACTTAGCTCAGATACACATACTCCCCCATAGAGGAAGTACCAACATCCAGTCTAGAAGAAAGATAGGGCTCATATATTGTTGGATGGATGCAACCAACTACATCACTACTCAAAAGTAGGCTAGGGCATAACCCCAAGCATACCTCTCAGATACTCAAATGTATCCTTAGGAAAAGGCTTTGTAAATATGTCACTATCTATTCCTTTGTGCTTATGTACTCTAGTCTGACTTCTTTGTCAGCAACTTTCTCTCTTACAACATGATACTTGATCTCTATATGTTTTGTCTTAGAATGTAGTACAAGATTCTTAGACATAGTGACTATACTGGTGTTGTCACAATGTATAACAATAGGTTTAGAAAATTTAATTCCAATATCCTTCAACATTTGCTTCATCCAAATTATCTGGTTACAATTGTTTGTTGCTGCTACATACTATGCTTCTACTATGCTCTATGAAATAAAATTCTACTTCTTGATTAGCCAAGAAACTAATCTTCCTCCAAGGAAAAATGCTCCTCCACTGGTGCTTTTCTTATCATCAACACTACCTCCCCAATCAGCATCTATATATGCACACAGGGTAAAATCATTAGATTTTTCATACCACAATCCATAGTCCATTGTGCCTCTTAAATATCTCAGTATCCTTTTTACTACTACATAATGTGATTCTCTAGGTTCAGCTTGAAATATTGCTACAATTCCAACTGAATGTGCTATATTCGGTCTTGTGTGTGTCAAATACTGCAATCCTCCAATCATGGATCTGTATTTCTTCTACTCAACTACTGGTGTTTCATCTGTGCTAGATAAGTTATGTCTGGTTACCATAGGTGTTCCAATTGATTTACAGTCCTCCATTCCAAATATTTTTAGCAAATCATTCAAGTACTTTGTCTGACTTACAAAGATACCATCATTGTTTTGTGTTATCTATAATCCCAAAAAGTATTTCATCTCACCAATCATACTCATTTCAAATTTAGTCTTCATTTCATTAGCAAATTTGTCACTAGCCTCATCTTCTCCTCCAAAAATAATGTCATCAACAAAAATAACTATAATCAACATACCATTTTCAATTTTTTTTGTGTACAGATTGCTATTAGTTGTTACTTTAGCAAATCCCAACTTTAACATATACTTATCCAGTCTTGCATACCAAGTTCTAGGTGCTTGCTTTAGTCCATATAATGATTTCTTCAGTTTACATACCATGTCACCTTCTTCAGTCAAAGGGAAACCTTCAGGCTGCTCAATGTAGACTTCTTCTTCCAATTCTCCATTCAGAAATGCTGACTTCACATCCATCTGATACACCTTGAATTTCTTAAAAGCTACATAGGCTAAAAACATTCTTACTACTTCAATTCTTGCTACTGGTGCAAAAGTTTCTTCATAGTCAATTCCTTCTTGCTGTGAGTATCCCTTACATACCAATCTTGCTTTATTTCTTACAAGTTCTCCTTGTTCATTCATCTTGTTTTTGAATACCCATTTAGTTCCAATCACATTCTTGTCTTTAGGTCTAGGGACCAATTCCCATGTCTTGTTCTTTTCTATCTGATCTAGTTCTTCTCTCATAGCATTAATCTAATGTTCATCTTCACAAGCTTCACTAGTAGATTTAGGTTCAATATGAGAAATCAAACATAAATGTACCTTATTTTGAGTCATAAATTCTCTATCCAAACTTCCAATAACTTGTTCAACAGGATGATGTCTCGATAAATACATGTTCAGTGTCATAGTCTCAGATCTTGCTTCAACTATAGATTCTTCTCTAGATTCCTCCATGGTTTCTTCAGCATGACTCTCATTTAATAATTCACTATCAATCTCATATAATAATTTAGTAGTTTCAGTGTTAGGTTTAGGATGAGCTTCTTCATCAGATTCATAATCAAGCATTCTTTCCTGAATTTTGAACTTTTCATCAACTTTAACATTTGCGCTCTCAACAATAGTTTTAGTTCTCTTATTGTAACATCTATATTCTTTTCTCTTCAAAGAATATCCAAGAAAAATACCTTCATCACTTCTAAGATCAAACTTTCCAATATCATAATCTCTCTTTATATAACATTTGCTTCCAAAAATTCTAAAATACTTAACTGAGGGTGCATGTCCAAACCATAATTCATAAGGTGTCTTGTCTGTGTCTGCTCTGATTTGTACTTTGTTCATTTTATATATTATTGTATTCACTTCTTCTCTCCAAAATGTCTTCGCTAAATCATTCTCAAATAACATAGCTCTTTCTTCTCCAGTCATTGATATGTTTCTCTTCTTTGCAATACCATTTTGTTCAGGTGTTCTAGGGGCTAAAAATTGTCTCTTAATACCATTCACTTCACAAAAAGTGTTAAACTCTCTAGAAGTAAATTCACCACCTCTATCGGATCTCAAACATTTAATCTTCATTCCAGATTCATTCTCAACTTTATTCTTAATGATCTTAAACTTATCAAATGCTTCATATTTTTCTTTCAGAAATGCAATCCACATCATTCTCGTAAAATCATCAACAAGAATCTTGAAATACCTTTCTCCATAGAATCCTCTAGTCCTGGTAGGACTGCTCAAGTCTATATGAACAATCTCCAACTTCTCTGTCGATGTGAACTTCTTACTAGGAAATGAACTTCTCTTCTACTTAGCTATCACACGTTCTTTGCAAATCATGTTAGTAGGCTTCATAGTTTTAGGCAAATCCCTTACTACAAGTGTAGTACTCACCTTCACAATATTATCAAATTTTATATGACAAAACCTTCTATGCCATAACAAACTGTCATCAATCTTAGTAATCAAACATGTCATCTCAGTAGGTTTCAACTGAAATATATTACCTTTGGTTCTAGATCTAGTTCCAATCAGATTTCCATCTTTATCCTTTATCACACAAGTTTTCTCAGTAAACCAAACTTGATATCCCTTATCAACTAACTATCCAACACTTAAAATATTATGTTTCAATCCATCCACAAAGTAAACATCATTAGTATTAGTCTTCATCAGTATTAGTCTTTCCATCAAGAGTAATAGATCCTATACCTTTAATCAAACAAGGTGCATTGTTACCAACTCTAACAACTCCTCCATCATAATTGTTAAACTTTATGAACTTTTTAATATCTCCAGTCATATAATGTGAACAACCACTATCTATAATCCAATCAAATTTCTTTTCAACTTGGGAAACTAAGGCTTTTTCTTACTTAACATTAGTTTTAGAATTTTCTTCTTTAATTGCTATAAATCCTATTTCATCATTATTCTCAGTATCACTTTCACTTAAAGTTCTTTCAATACTAGCTTCAAGGTCTTCATCATTAGCATAATAACATTCCTTAGATCTTCTAGGCTTGAAATTATTTCTGTACTTCTTAACTCTCTTAGGACATTTAGATGCAAAATGACCATATTCTTGACAAGTCCAACATTAAAAAAATTTCTTGCCGTCTAGTTCTCTTTTCACAAGCAAGGCAATACCTTCTTCAATCTTCTTTTCTTCTTCATTTCTAGATCTACTACTATCAGCATAATCTCCATTCACACTGATGCTTCTTGACAATGTAGGGTGAACACTAAGAGCACTAAATGTTGTCTCCATTCTAGGTAAGTCTCCTGATAACCTCAGGTTCATCTCTACTACTTCCAATCTTCCAAGAAGAGTATCTCTTGTAAAGTTCATAGTACAAGGTATAACTTGTTCAATCATCTATGTTGTCTGCTTAAATACAGGAGTCAATGTCCTCATAATTTTCCATATCACTTCATTCTCTATCTTTTTTTCTCCATAAGATTTTATCCCTACAATAATTTATGACATTCTACCAATATAACTTCTAATAGATTCATCTTCCAACATTCTTATATCTTCAAATGTACATATCCAATTATGTAATCTAACTCTTTTTTCATGTTCATCACCTTCAAAAGTAGAGTGTAAAGCTTTCCAAATTTCATGAGACTTTTTCAAACATTTTACCTGACTATATTCATTCTCTGGAAGTGCTATCAAAAGTGCTTCTCTTGCAAGTATGTTATACATGAATAGATCTCTCTCATCATTAGAGCATGTCTCAAGATCATCTTCTTCCATGATAGTCTTATCATTCTTTGTAGTCAACCAATAACCTGGTCCTAAACATAGTAGATGTGTCCTCATCTTTTCTTTCCAACTATCAAAATTTACTCCATCAAACTTAGGGCTTTCTTTCCTGAAATTCACTATGGATCTCCTTAAGCTGTTAGAATTCTCCTGCTGCTCTGATACCAATTGTTAGAAAGTAAAGTCCACCAAGATAACTAAGAGGGGGGGGGGGGGGTGAATTGGCTATGTGATAATTATAACTTTTATCATCTTCAACATCATTAAACCATATAAGTAATATAATTACCAACCATAGAAAGATATTCATACACAATTACACAATAACACAGGATATGTTGACTAGGGAACTTCTTGATCAAAGAGTAAACCCCAGTGGGAATGATGCCCACAAAAGATGTACTAATATGAATATTCCTTGTGAAAGGATGGACTCTATTAGGAGTCTTATGAAGTACATTCAGTACATATAAATCCCTGTGAGAAGATTTTGAATCCCTGCTAAAAGATTCTAACCCTGTTAAGAGTTATGGAAGACAGAAGAACCCACTACCCAAATAGCTTTAGGGTAAGATCACTAAACTCACTATCCAAATAATATTTTCATTATTCAATAGAATAATATGTTACCTCTTCTCTAACTATGCCAAACCATATTCACTACTACATCAGATCTCAATTTTAGATCTTTGTACTTTGCATGTATTCCTTCACAATTTTGCGCTCATACTTAGCTCTTTTCTTCACTTCATGCATACTACATCACACATCATCACTACAACATGGAAAAACATTCCTTCCTTTATACCACACTCAAATAATTACAAATGAGTTGGCACACAATTACAAAATAAAAGTTTCCACATGCTACACCAAAATTACATAAAATTGGCAGCTTCCAAATACAATAAATCTTCACTCATGTGACTTCAAAGTTTGTGCTGTCATCCATGTCACTATCAATGTGTCTCTAACTTCCCTTTAATTTTGTAAAGCTAGATTCCATCCCAATTAGGACATATCATCCACTTTCCAAAAATCGCTACTCAGGAACATTGCCTGAATACTTCTTCCACCAAAATGATCATAACTTTCATGAATAAATGAATCACTATCTACATTCTTAACCATAGACATATAACATATCAAAGAGTATATCCTCAACATTGCATAGCTCCAACTACAATATACCATGTGTGCTAATCAAAATATTGTCTGCTTCTTTGCAAGTCTTTGGTAAAACATTGTGTTGACATCAATGACAATCATAGTCATGAATACAACAACAACAACAACTGCTACAGAATGGGTGCCAAACACTTTAGCATTCATTCCTAACAATTTTTTGATGACATTATATTTGGTGGTAGTGAGATAATGTCTAAGTATTTTTCTGAAGAAATCAAAAAAGAATTTGAGATTTCTATGATAGGAGAGATCAAATTCTCCATTGGACTTCAAATAAATCAAGTTAAAGATGGGATCTACATCACTCAATCTAAGTATATCAAGGAGATCCTCATAACATTCAATATGGAAGATTCTAAACTGGTAGGTGCACCAATGGCTACTGTTTATAAATTGTCAAAAGAAGATGATACTGAGGAGGTAAATGAAATACTTTACTGATCCATGATTGGTAAGTTACAATATGTGGTCTATAGTAGACCTAACATTGTACATTCAATTGGTATTGTTGCAAGGTTTTTAGTAAAGCCCAAGGAGATACATTTGTCTTCAATTAAAAGGATATTTAGATATTTGAAGGGACTGAAGATTTTGGTATATTATACACAAGAAAATAAAATTTTGATCTTAAAGTCTATACTAATGTTGATTGGGTTGGAAATATTGATGACAGGAAAAGCACTAGTGGTGGAGATTTATTTTTAGGAGAAAGGCTAGGGACATGGTTAAGAAAGAAATGGAGTTGTATTTCTCAATCTACTACTGAAGATGAGTATGTGGTAGAAGCTATGAATTGTTTCTAATATTGTATGGATCAAACAATTACTAGAAGGTATGCATGAAGAGATAACTTATCCTATTACACTCTATTGT